>VZTX01027758.1:0-15813 GCA_013400915.1 Pardalotus punctatus
CATGTGCCCTGGACGGTGAGGAAATCTGACAGGCCTGTGGTGAGTGCTGAGGCACAGGACCAGGTCTGAATGGAGCTCAGATCCAGGGGAGATAAAGCAGAACTCTGGTTTTATTTCTGTTCTATGGATTAGGAGCTCTGGCCCTGAGGGGGCTCTGCCTTGCCAAAAATCAGGATGGGAAAGGGACAAAGGGAGATGTTTTGGTGGTGAAATCAGCGGGACGAAGGAGGTGTTGCAGGGCATTGCATCTGTGCCTTCTCAGCTGCAAAATAAAATAAAAGCCTGAATGAAGGACTTAAGTGAGTCCAAGACAGGTATGATTTAGCCACATCTTCCATTTCCCCCAACTCTTTGACATATTAAAGGTTAATGCTGAGCCAAAGCACAGAAAACTGGTGTGAATTCTCACCTGAGGCAAACAGCAGTGCCAGGATGGGCAAGGACCCAGCCAGGCACAGGAGGGATGAAAACTGAGGCAGCGACTCATCTCTGGATGGATTTATTTCAGCATGAGGTAAAATCAATCTTTCTGAGGCTACCAAATAGCCCTGTCCTCTGTACGTGGTCAGATTTTATCAGATCACGCCGGTAATAAATCAAACCAGGAAAGTCTGTGAGTTACCTAGAAATAAACATTTAACAGCTCCTCTCAGTAATTGGGCAACTTTCAGACCTGCAGCTGCACACAAAATCCAGTGGCCCACATCTTCATCTGTTGAGAATTAAGAAGGTAGCCTGAGTTTTAATGAGGCTGCCTTGATTTATGCAAAAGTATGGATCTTGATTAGGCAGCCTGTGCTGAAGTGATTTAGGAACACGGTGAAAAAAACCCTATGAATCCCAAGATGGAGAAACTTCTAATATTTAGACATCTTATTAAGTACAAAATCGCAGACAGATCTACCTTGTTTGAAAATTTCAGCCTTTTTTTATGCCCAACGCTTTTTTTAATCCACATTTTGAATGCTCACCCTGACTTCCCTATGCTGGGTCGGGTTTTTTCCTTTCTAAACGCTCAGAATTTTGCAATTTATCTTCAACTCATATGTGCTAAAAGCTTCAGGCTGTCCCAGTCTTAAAAGACAGTGGAATGAGTCCAGCTCGGAGTTTAATAGACAACATTTACCATCTCTTGCCTTTGGGTGGGTCTTCTTTCTTAGCCAAGCAAGAAGTCGAACCCTCGCTAAAACCTGAGGGGTGATTCATCAAAACAACACTTTTCCCGTCTTTCTGGGTGAGCAAACAATAATTTTGAGGCCTGGAGCACCTCAGAGAAGTTCCTCCACTCCTGGCCCAGCTGCCTGCACGGTCTGGCCCTGAGCTGAGCAGGTTTTCAGTGGCACTCCATCAAACGCCATCAGACACACAGACAATGGCATTCCAGCCTTGGATGAGATATTTGTAACGAAAACACAATTGCTGCCCCAAAACCCAGGGCTGAAGGTTCTGATTTGGACAATTTTTAGCTCAGAAAGAGCTGAGCAGCTGCGGGTTGCCTGGAGATCTCCGTGGGGACCTTCTCGTGTTAATGAGTGTAATTAACAGCACAGAAAGCACAGCTCTGGTTTGGGGGTGCTGCCTGGGTGGAGTCAGGTACCAACCTCGCTCAGAAGGATTCAGGTCTGAGGGAATCAGAGAAGAAAGAGAAAGATTTTATTTCCTCCACTTCCCACATAACGACACACCCAGGAATGGACATGCCAAGGATCACCAAAGGTGGAACAAGGAGCTCATCCGGGACTCGGGTTCTTCGTTCTGTGACTCTGATCTGCCTCTCTCCAGAAAATCATCTTGGGACAGCACTTTTGGGTTGGAATTGGATGATTTTCAGTGTCCCTTCCAGCCCACACCATTCAGTGGCACTGGGAGCACCAGGGGACAGCTGATCCTTTCTCGACAGAGGGTGGAAGCCAAATGAAACCCTGGGACAGATCCTTGTCTTAGAAAATGCCAGTGGTGGATACTCAGAGCCCCCATGGCCAGGCTTTCACCTGCCTTTGGAGGTGCAAGTTTGGGATTAAACAGCTTCTCCTTTCACCTTCTAGATTTGCATCCCTTTCACTGCTTTCCCCCGAACTCTGATTAACCCAAAACATTTAACCCGGACGCTCCAGCACATCTGGCCAGAGCTGAGCACAGAGATTGTGTCACCAATGTGACACTGATCCTGCCCTGTCCATCCCTCCCTGTGTTTAATGACCCTCCTGACCTTGGTGGTCTTCAGGTGTTTGAGCTCTTCACTGCAATAAATTCGTTTTTCTCTGAGGATTTTAGAGAAAAAAAAAACAAAAAAAAAAAAAAAACAACAAAAAATCAACCTGCTATCACTTCCTTCTGCCTCCAGAAGCTTGTCCCTTTTTTTTTTAGGTGTACCCTAAAACAAGAGTATTCCTCAGAGATGAGCTGATATATAGAGTACGATTTCGAGTAGGGGGGAAAAAAAAAAAAAGATAAAAAAGAGATTTCAAACCACACTTGAAAGTGCCCTTCCTTTCTGGGCAATACGGGAGTGGCGGGGAATTACGGTAATGGCAAGGCTGCTGCTCCGCGACATCGGCAGAGCTGCAAAGTTCCTGCTGCTCCTTCCCGGCGTGGAGCTGAGCCCCGGACGGGGCACGGAGCCCCCGGGGAGCCTGGACCGGCCCCCGCAGCCGCTGGGGACGGGAATCAGCCCCACGGCCGCTGCTGAAATGCCCCTGCGGGAATACAGCGAGGAAAGCAGAGCATTTCCAGGCACAGTCCCATCCCTGCGTGAGGAGAGGAGCCTGCTGCGCTGAGAATCTCCTTGCCAGATGCTCCGAGGAGCTGCGCTGCCTTCTCGAGCCTGAAGAGGTGAGTGTGGGGCAGGCACAGGAGCCTGGGGTCTGCTCTTCCCAGCGCCAGCTCCGTCCGCAGGCTGGGCACGATCGGGGTTTGACCATGGGAACCTCTGTCCGTGCGCTCTGCTGCATCTCCGTGACTTGCTGGGAAGTTTTTCCTCATGTGCGTAAAAATCGAGCTGATAATTTCTTAATTTTCTTTACCAGCCCTCTGACGACCTCAGTTTGTACCCTGTAATGAGCGCAGTTCTAATGCTCAGAGATGCTCAAAGCCACAGTCACTTTTCGGGAATGTACTCAGTAAAATCTGTCCTTTTCTTCCTTGGGATTATTCCTCAGCTTGTTCCATCTGGAGGGAAAGAAAATAAAAGACCCCATTTCATTTTAGTGCACTAAAGTCCGATTCCCACTGTGTGATACCTATCCATGTCCCACTCCCCCCTCCCCCCTGCCTGCGAACTGGGAATTTCGGGGGTTTTTCAGAGTTTGAAATGCTTTTGCCTGCAGGAAAGTTCAGCCTGGAGGTTGGGAAGTGGGACAGTTGTTGCTGCTTAAAGCGCGATCTGAGGGACTCAAAGGACATTTAGGGAATCCTCCCTCATCTGGGTTTTTTACAGCCACAGCCTTAGTGGGGCTTTTTCACCTCTGATAAGTGTTTGGGATGGGAATTCTATACCCACACGGAGGTGCTGGGAAGGGTTTTGCTGTCCCCACTCGCAGCTGTCCCCTCCGTGCCCCCCTCAGTTCCCAGGCTAATCCTCACTTTTCCATCTGAGGTACCTTTTCTCCATATTTAGTCAGCTGAGGCTGAGCTTGGCTTCCAGATACTCAGAAATGTTGTGTCACTCACTCGGAGATTTTCTCCTTTCTCTTCTGCTTGGCTTTGGAGTTGCTTTTCCCTGTAGATTTTCAAAACGGGGCAACTCAGCTGGGCTGACAATTCAGTGGGCAAAGGTCTGGTTTAATAAATCTGAGAGGAAATTCTGGGCTTCTAAATCTGCCGCACAGATTGTGGAGTCCTGAACTGTGTCCTGCGGGCTTCTGTCTCTCCCAGAACTGGTCTCTGCAGGTGAGCTGATAATTAGGATTGATGCCCATCCCCATAAAGGAGGGGAAGTTCAGGCAGGAAAACCCACTTGGATCTCTCAGTGCTGGACAATGCTGGGCTGGAAAAGGTTGGTTCCAGTGGTTGAGGAAAGCTCCCTAAAATAGCCTCTGCTCTATTCTTATATGGGAACCGTCGTGTTGCTTCTGGGAGTCACATTGTTCGTGTTTTTGTCTTCTCCAGGGGGTGAGGCTCTGCAGAGAGCACAGGAGCCCACGGCCAACCCCGCTCTGCCCTTCAGGAGCTGATGGAAATGAGCTTTGATTTGCAGCCCAGGACCTCGACTGACGAGCGCTCCATGCGTGGAGAGCTCTGAGTGACAGCCCAGACCCTGAGGATGGGGAGGGATGGGAGTCTCAAACAAAACTGCTGAGCAGGCACGGCAGCAAACTCCACCCAGTCCGATTTCCAAACTGGTTTTACGGCAGAATCAGGACTAACGCCAGGCAATTAAAAGCATCAGTGATTTCCTCTCAGGAGAAACTTGAATTGGAGACCCTTTGGAATATCTATGTTACTTAAATACTGAATCTTCCCCAAAAGACGGAAATGATTTTAACCTGCAGCTCCAACGCTTCTCGTCACACAGCCCTGGAAAGGGGGATAAACGGCTTCGGGTTTGTGTAGCCTCACTTGTGCACCCCAGAAAAATGTGGAAGGAGTTAAATTTGACTTGGAACAGGTGGGTATTAATTGTGTTCTGCTGGTGAAACTTGGGAGCGAAGGTAGATTTTCTAATATGATTCTGGATCTTTCCCATTGCTGCCGGTGCTGCACTTCTAAGACGTTCTTCAAAACTCTTTTTCTCAGCAAAGCCAGGCAAATGTTGCTTGTAGGACCTTGCCAGGACTGATCCGGTCACTGTTCCTGCCTGGAAAGGGGTGAGGCTCAGCAGATGGACATTACCAGCCATGGCTTTCCTCCCTGGAAACTCCTCCGAGTGCTCCAACTGCACCCACCCCGTGGAGCCCGTGAACATTTCCAAGGCCATCCTGCTGGGTGTCATTCTCGGGGGGCTGATTGTTTTTGGGGTTTTGGGCAATATCCTGGTGATCCTGTCCGTGGCCTGCCACAGGCACCTCCAGAGCGTCACCCACTACTACATCATCAACCTGGCTGTGGCTGACCTCCTCTTGACCTCCACCGTCCTGCCCTTCTCGGCCACCATGGAGATTTTGGGCTACTGGGTCTTTGGGAGGATCTTCTGCAACATCTGGGCAGCTGTGGACGTGCTCTGCTGCACCGCGTCCATCATGAGCCTGTGCATCATCTCCATCGACCGCTACATCGGCGTCAGCTACCCGCTGAGGTACCCCAGCATCGTGACCGAGCGGAGAGGCCTCCTGGCCCTGCTCTGCGTCTGGGCCCTGTCCCTGGTCATCTCCATCGGGCCCCTGTTCGGCTGGAAGGAGCCGGCCCCCGAGGACGAGACCATCTGCCAGATCACCGAGGAGCCGGGCTACGTGCTCTTCTCGGCGCTGGGCTCCTTCTACCTGCCGCTGGCCATCATCCTGGTCATGTACTGCCGCGTCTACGTGGTGGCCAAGCGGGAGAACAAGGGGCTGAGCTCGGGGCTGAAGACGGAGAAATCGCACTCCGAGGAGGTGACGCTGCGCATCCACCGCAAGAACGCGCCCGGCGCCGGCGGCTCCGCACACAACCCCAAGAGCAAGCACCACTTCTCCGTGCGCCTGCTCAAGTTCTCCAGGGAAAAGAAAGCCGCCAAGACCCTGGGAATTGTGGTGGGATGCTTCGTTCTCTGCTGGCTCCCGTTTTTTGTAGTAATGCCTCTGGGTGAGTAGAGCCACCCCCTGTGTGTCTCTTCCAGGGCCGTGTTTGGGGCTGGGTGTGATAAGGCTGAGCAGAAAAGCTCGGAGGGAGCGATTTCCTCCCACAGAGCTGTCAAAAAACCAAGCGCTCGCCACCACAAAGCAGGGAGCGTGAAAAAAATGCAGGGCTCGGATGAGACCAAGCGTCTCTGGTGATGAGAAACAAAATTTTGAAAGCCGGAGGAACAATCTTGTACTTTTTCCACATAGAAAATCCTCTTTGTGAGCTGGGACAGAGAGTTCTGACCATCTCTGCTGTAGGAACAAGATCTTTAGGGGTTTGTGTGTTTGTGTTTGCAGCCAGGTTATTTAAATGTATAAAAGGCCAGGACATAAAGGCATTCAGGGTGGAAGTAGCTGTTCCCAGATCTCCTCGAGTGCTCATCTTTCCACTATCAGGAAAAAAAATCAGCTTCCTATCAGGAAATTGACCCTGTGAGATACCATAACTCCCAACAAAATTAATCTTTTTATCCAATTTTTCATATGACCAGTCAGGAGACAGCAGTGAGGATCCTTCCAACTAATTTTATCCTTCTCTGCTTTGCATCTTTTCTGGGAACCCATTGAGCCCACTGGCCAAACACTGGCTCAGCCACCATGCTGGAGATGAATATTTATTCTCCAGTTGTCATTCCAAAAGGGAGCAAAGCCGGGGATTTGTTCTGCTTTGTTGGAATATAAAGAAGTAATTAGAATTTTAATTAAACCTTGCTCGGTTACCTTTGATGCAGTTGCAGGGTGTAAAAGCAGAATGCTAATTTCATACCTATAGCTGAGGGTGAGGGATGTGGCTCATCAGAGTTGGGCTCTGCCGTTCAATACTGGGTTTTTTCAAACATGGAAACTGAAATTTGTGACTGGCTCGATATCAGGGCTTTTCTTATGGAAAGGGCTTATGCTGCACAGGAAAAATAAAGTAAGATTTTACGGAGGCTTTAGTTAGTAAGACAACAATATGGACAATTAAGAAAAGGAAAACCGGCCTTACCTAAACACAAAAGGAAAGATTTGGGGATTTTTTTTCCTTTTTTTTTTTTTTTTAATCTGTTTTTTTCGATGTTATAACTGTTCTTTTTCACTTAACCTCTACTGGTTTTACCACAATTTATCCAGACACACAAAAACCTGTTGCTAGCGTTGCGAAAAACCCAGAAATTCAGAATTTTTTTGCTCTTGGTCAATACTGGGAAGCGCTGGACTGGAGCTGTTTCCTAAGGAGGAGCCCTGGAGAGCCTGGCTCGTGCTGGCCAGGATGTCAGCACGTTGGAATGCTGCTTGCCAAGATGACTGCAACATACCCAAAAAGGCTTTGGGAGAATGCATGAAACTCGCTTTTCATCTGCAAACGTGGTTGCCCACACAGAGCTGTTGTTAATTAATTTGCTTTGGATTTAGGAAATCTTCTGGGCTCCAGAATGGCTTTGCCTCTTCCTTTGATCCCTTGTAAGGAAACTCGGGAGGTTGGTTTTCCTATTTTTGGGGGGTTACTGGGTTATTTTTAAAGCATATATAATAGGGCTTTCAAAACCTATTTGCTGCTTTTGTTTAAAGACAAAAAAAAAGAAAAAAAAAACCTGGTTAAACAGGCAAATGGCGCTAAAAAAAAGGTCCTCAAAAAAGCCAAGGACACACGTCTTGATGCAGAGCACTTTCCAAAGACAACAACCACTTTCAGCTCTGTCCTGCAGCCAGTTGGGACGGGGAAGGGAAGTGATCCTGACAGGATCTTGGAGCAGGGATCTGACTTTGCAGATGGGTAAAATCCTCCCTGTTGAGCCCCTGGTGGAGCTCACGGTGTGCCAGGCTGGGCAGCAAGGACTTTGTCCAGCTCTGCAGCTTTGTGGCCGTGGGACAGACCAAAAATGGTCCCATCGACCAATTCTGGAGGGATTTGACAGACGTGGTTTAGTGATGGAATCGTTTGGTTGGACTCAGCCATCCAAGAGGTCTTTTCCAACCTCAGTGCCTCTAATTCCGTGATCCATCAGCCAGTCCACGCCCAGTGCAGGCTGCCCATGAGGCAGACACCTTAAACTGCTCCACAAACCTCTGCAGACAGCTGTGCTCCTCGTCCCGTGCAGAACAGCTTCCCCAAACCTGCAGTAATTCCTCTGTGACCAACAGCACCTCCATCAACATCAGCTCTGCCAGCCCAGAGCTGCATCCAAACCAGAAACACAGATTTATGGAAGTGTGAAAGAAAGCAGGGTAGAAACCTTTGAGGTGGAGGTGTGGGAAGGGAAAGAGGGATGGAAGGGTATCGAGAAAGGCAGAATATCCATGCTGGCTGATGCTGCTGAAATAACTGGAGGAGCAGCTGGAATATCCCTGCCATTAGAAATTACCCGAATTGGAATCGGGGTGTAACCGTGCCAGTCGCAGTCTGTGGGTTGAGTTTCATTCCAAAGGGTCTGTGCCAAGTCCTTCATCCCCATAATCCAAAACACCTTCTCACCTGGCTTGGTGTTTGTGGAATAAGCCAGGGAGTTATAATCCTGTTGCAGGAAACTGAGGTTAATATTTGCTTTTTCTCTGCTTCTGGAGTGCAAACTCACTGCTCACAAAACTTCTGAGACACACAGGGTTGTCAGAACAGGGTTGCCAGGGTTGTTGATTTCCCCTGGGAGAAGCCATGTTTTCATTCATGAGAGCAGAACCAAGCAGGGCTGGCAGCTTCTGCTGACAGCCCAGTGGCCACCAGGCACACACAAACCAGCCAGGAAAGGTTTCCCTGCCTGGAAAGAGCAGCTTTGGGCCTGGCTGCAACCCCCAGGAGGGTTCAGAGAAGAACCTGGGTTTGTCTGCAGCTCCTGGGCCAAGGGAGGGCCAGATTTTGGGGGGACAGGCTCGGATGAGGCTCATCTGGGTGATGCCTAAAGCAGGGTTACCTGAAACAGAGGCCAGACAAAGTCAGGAGAATAAAAAGCAGATTAATTCATTAATTTATTAATTTATTGAAGGCCTTCAGGTGCATTCAGGGCAGGCAGAGCCCACTGGAGAGGCTGCACCCAAAATGGGCCCCGAGTCACGAGTTCTTCCCATGGGATCAGTTCTGTCCATTCCCACATCGAGCCTTCATCCTCCAATCACACCTTCAGCTGATGATGGCACCCACCCCAAGCCTGCTCCCCCAATTCACTCTTGGCTTCATCTTTTGGGGCTCTGAGGCAGCCAAGGCTCCTTGGATTTTCCAGCTGAGAGGAATTGTTTTGTCTGAAACGCTGGGAACAGAGGTTTTTAGCGCTTTATATGGAGCCCAGAGCCGCACACTGAAACTACAGACACACGAAAATATAGAAGCTAAAATCCCTAAGGTGTCACGGGCAGCCAGGGCTCGGTGGGCTCTGGCATTCCCATCACAACCTGCGTTTCTGGCTTTTTGCTCTCCTCTCGCATTTCCTAGGAAGGGATACAGGATAAGGACAGACTGATGGACAGATGTAGAAAGACTCAGAGCTGGAAGAGCCCAGAAATCAGTGAAAGGCCCCAGTGAGGGCAATTTTTGGGTTACAAGTGACAGAACAGACCTTGTCCTGTAACCGGAAGCCATTTTTGTGTTGCTCTGGGAGTTCTTGAAAAGGTTTCTTTTTAGCGACATAAAAGGCAGCACTTGGAGGTTGTTTTGAGGTGAAACATGCACAGAACTGATGGAAGAAAGTGCTGGGGGTGTTGCAAAAACGGGATTAGGATTGATGATTTATCCTAACGAACCCTCAGAAGAGAACAAGCTCCCAGAGCTTTGTTCGTGGTCCATTTTCCGTGGCTGAACTCGAGGGGAAGGTGTTGCTTTCCGAAGCAGGAAGAAATAAAAATAGAAAGCCTGAGCCAGGAGGTCAAAGAGGGGAAAAACGGGAAAGGGAGAGGAAGGGTTTTAGCATTTGTCACTCATCCTGATGATGAAAAGAGAAAAAGAGGAGCCGCTGGAGGGTGTTTGTGTTTGTAGCAGAGGAGTAAATTAGCCTTGTGAACTGACACAAACACTGTCAAGGGAATCCTCTAATTCTGGCTGCAGCTGGTTTCTAATCACTGTTTTGTGGGTTTTTTTTTTCAACTGGAGTCAAAGAGAATCACTCTGCTTTCATTAGACATAAACCAGAATAATAAAGAGCATTTTTCCGTTTCCCATTGACACGAGGTAACCCCTCAGAGGGTCACAAGGCTCAGAGCAGCAGCACAGACTCCCCACGTTACCATTTCGGTGTTCTCTCGGTGAGAAAGAGGAAAAAAAGGAATAAAAGTGGGGGAAAAACCAGAATAAAGCCCCAGCTCCGGCTCTGGAGCACAGCTGAGGGAGAGGAAGGATTTTTGCACTCTTTGAGCCGTGGAGCACAAGTGTGTGAGTGAATGGGAGAACTTCAGCCACGAGGATAAACAGCCAAGACATTTCCAAGGCAAGGGGTTTTTTTTAGGTTTTTTGCTGATCACAAA
Source organism: Pardalotus punctatus (assembly GCA_013400915.1). Classification (NCBI taxonomy): domain Eukaryota; kingdom Metazoa; phylum Chordata; class Aves; order Passeriformes; family Pardalotidae; genus Pardalotus; species Pardalotus punctatus. The sequence goes on from VZTX01027758.1 coordinate 10,185, forward strand.
GGAGCATTTTTCATAATCACAGGCTGGAAAGGCGCTGTGGGTCTGGGCTGATAACTCAGCTCATGGCAAGGATCCCATGGCCATCCCCGGGCCAGCATTTCCTCACCATTCCCAAATCCTGAAATACATCCCGGTGACTCAGAACGCAGCAAAGGAGGGGAGGGATGGATGTTAAAAAATACTGACACTGAAAACCAGCGAGGGAAAACTCCCTGTGAGTGTCACCTGTCACAGGAACCTCGTCCTTGTCCCAGAATGTCCCAGCCACCACTTCCAAATCCCCACAGTACACGGACCAGGAATGTCGTTTTTCACTCCCTCCCAAAAGTCACGGCACAATTCAGGGTTTGGGGAGTGATGGAGAGGCCGTGGTGAGCGAATTCCCCACCCCGCTGAGCAAATGTCAGGATTTGGCTGCGGTTTGGGTAACGGGAGAGACACTCGGCTCTTGCTGGAGGAGATAATTCCTAATTTCTAACTCCAGGGGCTCCAAAATCATGACAGACAACAAACCCATGAGACAGGCCGAGACAGACCCAGCTTCTCAAATTATTCTCTGGTTTTTGGGTAGAGGATTTTTGGGTTGTTTGGGGTTTTTTTTGTTTTGGGGTTTGGGGATTTTTGGGTTTTTTTGTTTTTTGGTTTGGTTTGGTTTTGGTTTTTTGTGGATTTTTTGTTTGGTTGGTTTGTTTGTTTNGTCTCCTGGGCACTCCCAGCAGTTTTCGTCACCTTTCTCTCCTTTGCTTCTGAAAGGAGCAATGAAATAACATTTTCTATCGGCTGTTGCAGGAGAAAGTCACAAACCAGAAGAGAAAGTGAGTGACTAACTAGAAAATAGTAAAACTGGAGCTGCAGTCCCAGCCCATGAGCAGACTGTGCTATTTCAGTGAAATCAATGTAAAGTCAACTCTGTCCAGCTCACACAGTTCCACAATTGATGTCACAGAGTACCAAGTGTAGCATTTCTGAAAAAGTCTTTGCTGCTCTCCCATCATTCTGATTCAGAAATATTGCCCTATCTGCTTAAAACTGCTTCATACTGGTGGGTTTTTTTCTGGCTTACTGCTATATCTCTCTCCTCCCTGTTTATACACATTATCTCCTGGTTTTCCACAGAGCAAGTAAAAACCAGCCTAGATTTCATATTTCACACACCCTCCTTTTTTTTCCTTATTTTTCAAAGCAAACCACTTCAGGACTTCCACTGTCCTGGGATTAGCCCAGTTTTTGGGGGTTTTTTTGTTTGTTTGTTTGTTTGTTTGTTTGTTTTTTTGCTTTGATTTGGTTTTGTTGGGTTTTTTTGTTTGGTTTGGTTTGGTTTGGGTTTTTTTTGTTTTTTGGGTTTTTTTGTTTTCTTTTTTTGTTTTGGTTTGGTTTTTTGTTGGTTTGGTTTGGTTTGGTTTTTTTGTTTGTTTTTTTTTTAATTTTCAAAGGAAAACTATGATTTTATTGCAAGTGAATGACTTCAAGAGCGAGGGCTTCGGGGCAAATATCAAATATCCCAAAAATGTCAGCAGCAGGATCCAGACCCATCCCACTGCAGTAACAGCTTTGGAGCTGGGATTGGAGTGAAAATTCCATTGATTTGTAAAACAATGTGATTATTTGGGTTCACACGGGCAACAAAACCTCAGTTTACCTTCCCATGGTTTTTTATCGGCTTTCTAAATCTGCAGCTGCCCGCAGTGAATCTGGAAATAGTTGCTTGCTGAGACCTTTGCCAGAAATATCATCCATCCTGAGTGGGTACAATATGAAACAGAGCATAAATTAGGCCTGAAAAAACCCAAATGATCAGAGCAGCATTCCCAGACTGAGCCATTCCTGCTGCCTGACCTTTCCACCTCTCACCTGCGCCCAAACCCCTCCTGCTGCTGCAGAAATCTGAATTATGGGGTCTTTGAGGGAAAAAAAATCACTGCTCCTTCTGTGTCTGTTTATTATGGAGCAGGGATAGCCAAGCAAAAGTTTCTTTAATTTTCCTCCTGGAACAGCCATAATATTCCAGAGTGCAGGAATTCCTCCGTCCCCGCTGTTTTATGCCCTGCTTGTGTTAATTGGGTTGTGCCGAGTCTGGGATCGTTTCCCGCTGTCCAAGGGTTCCTTGATCCCATTTCTTGTTCCATAAGGAAATCCTTCCCCTGGGGGAGCAGTGGGAGCACATGGGACGTGCTGGGAGAGCTCCTGTGTGTGCAGGGGGCAGCTGCTGAATGTCCTGTCCGCAGCAATACTCAGATATATAGATATAAATATAAATATATAGATTTATAAATACTTATCTTTATAAATACACTTTCCAGAGGGTGCAGTGGGCCTTGGCCTGAGATCAGTACAAAACACTCGTCTTAGGGAATAAAGTTTAGAGCGAGCACTGGGCTTGGGAACACAAAATGCAGCAATTTATCAAAGTTTGGAGAGCCATGAGAGATGCAGGGAGGCCCTGGTGCAGAGAGAATTCCCTTTGGGATATCAGTGCTTCATCCTTGGGGCTTTTAGGGCCTGGAAGAGCTGCTGCCCTCGGGCTTGACCCCTCCAGGGCACATCCCAGGACCTGGGCTTTGAGATTTTCCTCCCTGTAAGCACAGCACTGTCCCTGTTCCCAGCCTGGAGGGGCTGGAGAGGGACTGGGGACAAAGGGTGGAGGGACAGGACTCAGGGAATGGGGTCACACTGGGAAAGGGGAGATTGAAATGGGATTTGGGGAGGAATGAGGGTGGGGAGGGGCTGGGATGGAATTCCCAGAGGAGCTGGGGCTGCCCCTGGATCCCTGGGAGTGCCCAAGGCCAGGTTGAGCACCCTGGGACAGCGGGAGGTGTCCCTGGGGTGGCACTGGATGGGATTTAAGGCCCTTCCCACCCAAACCATTCCGGGATTCTCCATGGACACAGCCCTGATCTTCCCCAAACACTGAACAGCATCACCTCCACCTGCCTCAGGCTCCAATTTGAGCCACAAAACACAAAAAAAAGGGGAAAAAAAGCAGCAAACCCAAACAGAGCTGCAGGATTCAGCAGCAGAGAGGGATTTTAACACCTCCAAGGGTTCAAGGGTCACCCAGACCTCCAGGATGCGATTCCCATGGTGCTGGCAGCGATGACGCAGAGTAAACAACACAGGTTTTTAGAGTCTGGCAGGTTCCAGAGCCCTCTCTCTGCTGTCCATCAGGGAAACCACGCACAACAGCGGGGCTGCTTTTTAAACAACCCATCATCAGGCAGCTCTTGTGACAAATGACAAAGTCAAATTACATCTTTGAGAGTGAATCGGCACTTACTCACCAGGAGGGACGTGGCAAACTTATCTCTCAGAGCTGAAGAAACTTCCAGCTGACAAACAGGAAGATAAACAATGGGGGAAGAAAATTCAATGCTGACATTTCCAGGGGTGAGTGGTGAAATACTTAATGGCTAAAGATCTCGGGAGGCTCACAGTACATTTTCTTTTATTTCATTTTGCAAGAAGAAATCAAATTGTGCTACTGACACTTGAGTGTCCTCAACCTTTGGAAAACAAAGCAGGAATTCCAGCATCATTTACCCAATCCACGATTCAAAATGCATTAAAAGACCTCTTGAAGCTTTTGTTCCTGATCCTCCAGCCCAGACTGCAGGGAGACAACGCAAGGTGAAGCCTTTAAACTTTAATCAGTTTTGCCACTACCATCGAATTCCTGACTGTGGGCAAACGAAGACTTTAAGGCCTGTGAATGGCATAGAGAATTAATTTTGAGGATGAAAAGTGAATTTATCAGCTGCTGCTCCCACTCCAGCTCTGTTGGAGGACACCTGGATGACACCTGTGATTCCATCTGGTCTGGAGGGAGACAACTGGAAATTGGAATTCCTAAAATTGGAATTAGGTGCTGCAATAATTCTGTTTACTGCGCCCTGGCTGTTGCTGTCCAAGTGTCCAAACTCGAGCTGGCGTGAGCTGGTCAAGGATTGGATGGGATTCATCCCAGCTCCACCTGCTCTCCCTGCACTCACTGCTCCGGAGGAAACTTGTACCATAAAAAGGAGATAATTCACCACTCTTGGTTAATCTCATGGTTAATTATGTGGGTGTCAAAAGGAAAAACCCAGGAAATCTTTGTTTTATTTCTCCTTTGAGCTCGTCTGAGCTGAGCTGTCCATCCTGAGGTTTGGAAGTTCCTCCTGCTCACGACCAGACCCATCAGCCACTGCCACTGATCACAACAGCATCAGTGAACGTTGAAGGTTTTGGATGAAAAGGACACATTTTGGGTATTCTGTGGGGACGAACACCATTCCCCAAGGGCTGGGAAAATCTGGGTTTTTTCCCCATTTCCTAGACACTCAGGTAGCCACCAGGAAAGATTAGGGAATGTTCCTGAGCTCCTGAGGTACCTGGGTATCTGCAAGAAAAAGGGCAGAGCTTTCTGGGGCCCTGGGTGTCAAACAGGGATTTTTTTACCAAGGCGTGCACTGACAGCACAGCGGGAACAGCTTTGAGGTGAAGGAGGGAAGACTCTAATGGGATTTTGGGAAGGAATTCCTCCCTGTGAGGGCAATGAGGGGCTGGGATGGAATTCCCAGAGCAGCTGCCCCATCGCTGGAAGTGTCCAAGGCCAGGCTGGAGCACACTGGGAGGGTGGAAGGTGTTGGGGCTGGAAATGGATGGGTTTGAAGGCCTCTTCCAACCCAAACCATCCCAGGATTCTCCGGAAGCCAGAGCGTGGTGGGGTCTGTGCACAGCAAAGTCTCAGTGCTGTGAAAGCTCCTTCATTTCCTTTCCCTGAGTGTTATTCCAAGGCAACAACGACTCTCTCCACTGATGAACCAAAAAAGGCTGCATTAATAAATTAACATGCAGATCCCACCCCAAAAAAAGAGCAAGGGACAGACTCTGACACTGGCTCTTCGCTATTTTTATCAGGCTTTGGCACGGCCCTTGCATTCCATTTGGAGAGAGGCAGGAGTTGCAGCAAACAGGAATTGTTATTGTTTACCCATTTTTACACTCAGCCGAGTCCCCAAACCGGGATTGGCTTCACCTTTGTCTCACCACAAAAACGGGAAAGGGGCAACAACACCGCGCTTAAAATGAGGGAAAAAACCAAAAAATGGAGCGTGATTTGGGCATTTAGAAGCCTTTTGTTATTTTTCATCTGCCAATGACTTCAGCCAGAAAGTTCTTTGAGAATGTTATTTCGTTGTTTTTCACTAAAGGAGAGAAGCATTAATTTGCTGAGAAAAATTCTAGGTTGTGGATCCGCCTGCTCGTTCGTGCCTGACTGCAAAACAGCGTTTGCTTTCTTTAGCAAAACCTTTTTGGTCTTAAAATCTGGTTGGTGTTGCCCTAAAGGGGCTCCAGGAGAGTGGGAGAGGGACAAGGACAAGGGATGGAGGGACAGGACACAGGGAATGGATGGGATACCGGGAAGAAATTCCTGGCTGGGAGGGTGGGGAGGGGCTGGGATGGAATTCCCAGAGCAGCTGGGGCTGCCCCAAGATTTTAAATCAGCAGGTAAAGCATAATTCTGTAGAAAAATAAATGCAAGAGTACTTTCCTTACTAAGAAGCCATCAAAGTTCTTGCTCTGACTCATCTTTGGAAGGTAACATTGCAAGTGTATATCAGAATATGTGTGATATAAATATATATTTTTA
>VZTX01027765.1:0-15390 GCA_013400915.1 Pardalotus punctatus
GGGCGAATCAACTGGAGGGGGGAACAGGAGCTGCCCACCAGTGGAGCCCAGGCCTGGAGCCGGAATTCCTTTGGGAATTCTCACCCCTGCACGAAGCCTGCCTTGGCTGGGCACCGTGGAGCTGTGTCACAGGAATAACCCAGCTGCTTCCCCTTCTCCACAGGGCAGAACCCGAAGGGAAAGCCCAGCAGGTGCTGAGGGATTTCCGCTGCAGAGCTCGGGATTAAAGCAGAGCCATAAATCCAGCGTTTCCTTCCCGTGGGCACTTCTTCCCCATCCCAAACCTCGGGTGGATCCCACAGCCCCGGGGGTGCCACAGCAGTAGGGACAGCTCAGCGTCCTTTGGGGGTGAGCAAGGAGCGGGATTCCAGCGGGGGAAGAGGAGGAAAAGGCATTTGTTGGAAATCAGCACAAATGCTCCAAAATCCCTGAGGTGACAAATGCTCCAAAATTCCTGAGCTTCCCTGCGGGGTTGAGCTCCCACCCAGCCCACAGGAATATCTGGGGCTGGCTGGGGGTGCAGATCTCCCACCACAGCCAGCAACGCTCCCAGCTGGGCAGCTGGCACCAAAAACAGCTCTGGGAAACTCAGTCCCACTGGGCAGGGGGAAAGGATTCCTGCTGGGAAGGATCCCCGGATCCCTGCTGGAAAGGATTCCTGTTGGAAAGGATCCCTGCTGGAAAGGATTCCTGTTGGAAAGGATCCCTGTAGGGAAAGGATTCCTGCTGGGAAAGGATCCCTGCTGGAAAGGATTCCTGTTGGAAAGGATTCCTGCTGGAAAGGATCCCTGTTGGAAAGGATCCCTGCTGGGAAAGGATCCCTGCTGGAAAGGATTCCTGTTGGAAAGGATTCCTGCTGGAAAGGATTCCTGCTGGAAAGGATCCCTGTTGGAAAGGATCCCTGCTGGGAAAGGATTCTTGTTGGAAAGGATCCCTGCTGGGTAAAGATTCCTGCTGGGAAAGGATTCCTGTTGGGAAAGGATCCCTGTTGGAAAGGATTCCTGTTGGAAAGGATTCCTGTTGGGAAAGGATCCCTGTAGGGAAAGGATTCCTGTTGGAAAGGATCCCTGTAGGGAAAGGATTCCTGTTGGAAAGGATCCCTGCTGGGAAAGGATTCCTGCTGGGAAATGATTCTTGCTGGGAAGGATCCCTGTTGGAAAGGATTCCTGCTGGAAAGGATTCCTGTTGGAAATGATCCCTGTTGGGAAAGGATTCCTGCTGGAAAGGATCCCTTCTGGAAAGCAGGGAGAAGCTTTGCTGCTCCTGCCCTAAAGAGCTGCCCTCCCACCCCTCCATGGGCACCTGCCGGGGTTGTTTCTTCCAGGTGCTCGAGGATTTCAAATCCACAATCATTTCACAGAAGGGAAAACCCAGTCTGAGCCCCACCACAACATCAGCCACAGAATTACACCCTGGGCTTCCTGCAGCAAGGAGAATTTGCTTCTCTGTTACCCAAAAACGACATAGCTGAGCTCCGTGGCTCGAAGTTAACATCATTTGGAAACACGAGGAGGAAAGATTTAAGGATTTGATCAGAGGATTGCAGCAGTTCTGTTCATGAAGTGTCTTGGTGGCTTATAAAATATTTAAAAATCCCTGTGAGTTTCTTCAATTCCAAGACCGTCTCATTATCTTTATGCTTACATCCCGTAATCCAGACTCTTCTCTGTGGATGTGAATCCTGAGGTTATTCAATCATCATGAACCAAATATTGAGTCACATGAAAAGGTCTTCAAATGGGGCAAACTAGAAAAGTTACTAATGAATTAAAGACTGGAAGATATTTTATTTACCCAGCAGCATCACAAAGAGCCCAGAACATGGTGGTGATTGAAAAATCTAGGATTTAGCTGATTCAGGGGCAGAAGCGGGGCTTGAACAGCATTTCTGTGCCAGGGATTTCTGTGCAAGGGTGTGTTGGTCTTAATTTACGGCAAGCTCTTTAATTTAGGACAACTTAATTTTGTTTGTGTTGATGACCATGAAGTTCCCAAAACAAAGACCTGGCAGAAAGGGATTTTTTTGCAGGAAATTCTGCTCTAAAAGATCTTCCCTGGGGGAATTTAAAGCTCTGTTCACCCCCACAGCTCTGGAATTAATGTCCACTGCTGTAATGGACCCTGGGGACCACCCCAGGTGAGTGTGTTCAGACATTTCACCTGCTGGGCAAAGGGATTTTTCCGATTATTTTTTCCCCCAAATAAGGGCAGGGCTGGGGTTATCTCAGCCCCAGTGCCACCAGCCAAATAAAGCAGGGACTGGCTGCCAGCTGCTCCCCAGGGATTAATAACGTGGCAAGATTTCCAGGGAAGTCAGCCCGAGCTGCTTTCCAAAAAACATGAATCAAAGGCATTATATTGTCCTGGATAGACGTCATTAGTAAATGGATCTGATGGGTTCCTGGCAGGAGGACACCCTGGAAGCCAGAGAGGCCGGGATGTGTTTTCCTGGAGCTCGGAGGGGAAGGGAAAGGTGGATGTGAAGCACGTGAAGGGAATATTGAACCCTTCTTCAAACGGCTTCACTCAAGTTAACGATTGAATCGAATTTAAAATTTAGGAATTTTAATTTTTGAAGGTAATAATGTTTTTCCCCTTCTCAGCAGTCCCAGAGTCGTGGGGATCTAAGGGACATCAGGGAGCCTCTCCAGAGCTGGAATGGTCCCTTCTCCATCAACATCTTTCCTTCTTTTTGGTTTTCCCTGTGGATCCCTAGGGCTCAACGGCCTCAGCAATGCTGGGTCCTCAGCGTTGCTTTCCATTTTTTACGCCCCTGGGGCTGGACTAAATAATCTTTAAGGCTCCTTGCTACTCAAAACTATCCCATGAATCTGTGAACCATTCTATGCATATTTTTAAAGAGCCTTGAGATGATCTTCTAGGGCTGAAGCTTCCCAAATTTGTATAATAAAAGGGAACAGCTTGTTTTGTAGAGTTAAGATAGAAGATAGGAAATGACTTGAACATTATTTTGGCCAGGCTCACAAAAATCACTTTTCATCCCCACAGCTGCAAAATCCCAACAATTGCCCAGATTTAGCTGAGCAATGGTGACATCATTGTACTGATTTTTGAAAGACCCAAGCAATTGCTGTCTGCTGGATTCGGGGCCGAATTCCTGTCAAACACAGCTCGAATGCTGAGCTGAAATCGTATCTTTTGGAGATTTGCTTGTTTCTGTTGTTTTGTTTTTCTGCATTTGCCTCATCTTTGCCCGTTAAACATCCTGCTGCACCTCGGATTGGCGTCCAGGAAAATCAGGCACAGAGCTCTTGTCCAGAGGGGCTTGGCCTGGATCTTGGGGCTGAGCCAAGCAGCAGGTCCAGGCACACCCAGGATTCTCAGTGTGGCTCAAAAAAAAACCCCAAGCCACTGTGGATATCTCGAGGTTCGAGCCAGGAAAGATCTCACCTGCACTCGAGGGGTGGCAGCTGATCTGCTGCAATTATTGAAGGTCTGATGAGCTGAAAGAACAACGCTGTTCTTGAGAGATGGGCTGAGGTCAGGAAATGCAGAGCAGATCGGCTGGAGAGGAGTTTGGGTCTGGGGAATTTCTGGGGGATTAAATGCACATTTTGTGTTTAAAGTACAGAGGGTGAGAACTGGAAAGAGTCACGGAATCATGCTTGGGTTGGAAGGGACCTTAAAAATCATTTAGTCCCAAGGGCAGGGACACCTTCCATTATCCCAGGCTGCTCCAGCCTGGCCTTCGACACTTCCAGGGATCCAAGGGCAGCCCCAGCTGCTCTGGGAAATCGGTGCCAGGGCCTCCCCACCCTCCCCGGGGAGAAGGTGAAGACTGAGACAGAAAAACTGCGGTCCAAAACCAAGAAAAGCAAATATTACGATGTTTTGTTCAGGGAGGGTGAGCCAATCCTTTTGAAACAGCACACTTGGAGCCTAAATCACTTGGATCCGTTTGAAAATCTCATTGCATTTCGATACACAAAGATAATTGAGTATGGAGGTGGTGAATAAAGAAGAATGGAAAGCAACATTCTCCTTAAAATCCAGAAATAACATAAACCCCGTGGAACTTGGTGGAATGAACACGCTGAGCAGTCCCAGGAAGGCATCTCTGGGTGCTTGGATTGGGTAGAAATTAATCTGGATGAAAATAAGACCAATCCAGCGGCAAAAACATCCCTGACAGGCTAATGTTCAATTTAAATAAACAGTTCTAATGAGATCTGTTATTACCTGCTATTTTGTCATGCTCTGGCATGCAGTCCCAAGTCTAATGTTTCTAAATGCTGTCATAAATTTTTTCAACCCAATCTGCTCCTAAAAATTTCAGCTCATGTCTCTCCTGGTTCACAGTAAATTATTGACAGGGTTGAAGCCTGTGAGTGAATCGAAACCTCCCTCAGAAAACCCCAGAACACCAAATTCGGTCTTTCCCCATCCCACAGGTTGCTGTGACAGAACCCACGGAGGAGGTTTTGTTCCCACTTGCCCTGGGATTCCACCGGATTCGCTCTCAAGATTTTAGTGACAAGTGGTACCTGCAGGACTTTGATAGATCAAGAGGGCTGAGAATCCCTCAGAACACAGCGGGAAAAATCAGATTACAGCATTCTGCACCTTCCTGCTGCACCGGCGTGGGGAGACAGAGCCAAGGAAACTCAGAGGGAAAAGGGAAACAGAAGAGTTCTGAGAGAATCCCGAGTGATCCGGTTTAGGGTTTGATCCAGGTGTGGGCCACGTTGTCCGGTTTAGGGTTTGATCCAGATGTGGGTCATGTTGTCCTGTGGGGAATGAGGGAGAAACAGCAAAGCTGAACAAAGAATTTTGGATGTTTAGGCCCCTGAAATAACGCTCCAGACAAGTGGGGATGCTCTAAAAAAATACCGGAGATCTTGAACTACTGAAGTTATCCAATGATTCTAAATTCTGCTGACTTTGGTCACTGGCTTTGCTCCAGTCCCCCCCAAAACAGGTCCCAAATTCTGCTCAGAACCGGGCCTGGAAGGTTTGGGAGTCCCTGTCCTGCATCCTGGGGACACACAGCGGGTGGAGGTGGGATGTCACCCGCTGGAAAAGGAACCATAATTCAAATTTCTCCGTGAATTGCGCAGTGTTAAAAANACAGGTCCCAAATTCTGCTCAGAACCGGGCCTGGAAGGTTTGGGAGTCCCTGTCCTGCATCCTGGGGACACACAGCGGGTGGAGGTGGGATGTCACCCGCTGGAAAAGGAACCATAATTCAAATTTCTCCGTGAATTGCGCAGTGTTAAAAACCTTATCACCACTGTGCGAGCAAATAAAGGCACAGGGAACATTTTTGGGGGTAAGAAGCCTTTTAATTTTTTTCCCTGTAATAAATAAATCTGCACAAGTGTTGTCATTCCCGCAGCCCAAACAGTTTATCCAGAGACTGAGTGGAGTTTCGGCTTCGCACCAAGGTCAGGACAACTTTGCTGCGCCCTGACAATCCCCGAGCAGGTAATTCTGCTAATTCTTGATTAACACAGACTGGGGTCAATAAACACTTTGTGCTGCCCTCCTCCCCTATCTCCCCACGTAATTCCCCAATCCTAATGCCTAAAGACCGGAGGGATTCCCAGACCCCAGCCAGGGAAAGCTCAGCAGTTCAGCTCCATTTCAGCTCTTTCTAAGGCCACCGTGGCTGCCACCTTGATAAATGCAGTTGTTACTAGGAAAGAACAAAATCCTTTAATCATTTTCAAACATTAAATTCCATCATGTCTGGCCCGTAAATGTAAAGTTCACTTTCCAGGAAGGATTTACCAAAGTTGATACCTCGTGCTGGCAGAACGTTTGCTGTACATTTAGCAAAATGATTTTTTCGGGGGAGGTTTTTGATACATTTAGCTCCAAAACTGCAACCGTGCCCTAATTTGCCCCGAGCGGCCGCAGCTGAATGTTGTCATCTGTCCCTAATAAGGGCTTTGTTTGTCCCGGGCTTATCCCGGGATAGTTCAGGCTGCAAAAATAAAAAAAGCGACTCGAGCTCCAAGTCTGCTCTGCCTCCCCACGCAGCCTCCAAAGCCTGACGTCTGCGCTGGTTTCTCAGAGGCAACGTTCAACATCTGGTGCCGAACCAGTGGGGTCAAATAATGTTCTCACCATTTAGCGTAATTAACTCCAACCGCCCGTCTGCTGCACGGCCCCGCCGCAGCCAACACAAGCAAAGCCGGGCCAAGGCGAAATTTCTGCTCATTATTAAACCCAAATCTAAGCACTTGTCTGTCTGTAAAAACAGAGCAAAGGGAGGAAAACTGAAACCAGCGAACAGGGTCTGAGGTTTCAATAAATGTCAGAGAGCGTCAAGTCTGTTTGGATTGCAAATTATTGCTGGCTGATGGTCTATTATTTTACAACTGGCGATTGCTGTCAGGAGGTGGGGAGGGGGTGGAGGGAGAGGGTGCTCAAATCCCAGCCAGAGGGGAACAGAAGTTGCAAAATACTGCAACAATCGGTTTAAAAAAAAACCAGCAAAGTCACTTTAATGTTGGCTAAATTGAGAGTTTTCATCAAGTGTCTCTTCGAAGAGTGAAGAGGGCTTTGATGGATGTCCCATCATCCAGGCCAGGTTGGACACTGGGGCTTGGAGCAGCCTGGGATGGTGGAAGGTGTCCCATCCTGGTGGGATGGGATTGAAGGTCATTTCCAACCCAAACCAGTCTGGGATTCCATGATTACAAGTCACCCTAGGACAGGAACCACCCCAGTCCCTCTCTGCCATCCCTGCCTGTGCTCCCAAACACCGTTCCCGGGAGAATGAGGACAACTGGACAGCTGTGAACACGCAGAGCACAGAAGAGCATCCCACACCCTGGTGGTGCTTGAGGTGAGCCCACATCTTGCCAGACAGAGATAAGAGAACTTTTAAATTGTTCTAGAATTGTTTTAGTAAATGAATTAAACTGTGTGTGCTTGGGTGGTTGCTTCTTGAAAGGCAGTGGGAGAGGATGTCTCAGAATCCCAGAATCCCAGAATCCCAGAATCCCAGAATCCCAGAATGGATTGGGTTGAAAAAGCCCTTAAAGATCATTTAATTCCACTCCTGCCAGGGGCAGGGACACCTTCCCCTTGGAGCAATCCCAGGCCGCTCCAAGCCCTGTCCAACCTGGCCTTGGACACTTCCAGGGATCCAGGGTCAGGCATCAACAAATCTTGATGGATTCGACTCCCACTGACCACAAAGGCAGAGGATCAGACGCAGTTTGTGAGGAGAAGGGAGATGGTGAGGGATGAGCTGCAGGACAAACATCCACAGCCACAGGGAGGCCATGACAGCAAAATGTTCATTGCCCCAGAGAAGGGGAATGAGGAATCATCCCAGTTCCACAAAAATATTCCAGTTGCTAAAACCAGTTGGTTTTAGACTCCACCAAATATCCCAGCCGAGGCTTCTGACATGGGGAAAGGTAAATAAATCCGTGCCATGTGCAAAACAATCAGTGAAAACATCCTGCAGTTAATGGGGGGAAAACATTTCCCCCAACAACGCCGGTTCCAGATCCAAATTTCTCAGCCAGCTCTTTTGGAAGCGAACCAAGCCATTGAGCAGAACTTTACAACTCAACACAGACCGGGGAGCTTTGAAATCTGTGAGGGGATGAAATGCAGGGAGATGTTTTCACATGGAAAACATGGTTGCTCTAGATCAGTATGTGAGGTGGGCTAGAATAATTTGCAATTTTATAAAGCGAGAATAAGTCTTTACAGCCCACCTATTTTTTTTTTTTAAATATTATTTTTTAGCAATGAAAAGTGGAGAATTCAAGTCTGAAGACAAGAAGGCTTTAAATAAAATATAAATATTCGAAACATGGCTGTTTGGTGCTATATGGAAAAGCAAATTCTATTTTGTTTTTTTCTCTTTTTCTCCCCCTAAATTAAACCTGTGTTTTGCAAAGCGAAATAAAAAAAAAAAGAATGGATTCATGGTTACAAAAGAGTGGTTATGCTCTCCTGTGCCCAGCACCTCCTCCTCTCTCCCTCACACGCACACAGCCACTGGTAATAAAACTGTAACTTATGATTTCGCACCAATAATATCCCGAGAAGGGTGCCTCGATTTTCCCCTGGAGCAAAGGAAAGAGGCCAAAACAATCAACGTCTCTCTTGTGCAGAGCTGAGCTCGGGCTCCACTTGGACTCAGCTCGGCGTCCCCCCGATGCCTGTGGAATATTCTGTACCTGCCAAACTCCACGGCCCCAAATGGGATGGAGACCCTGGAGCTTTTCTTGGCCCCTCTCAAAGGCAGGGAGGAACGGGAGGAACGTGGATCACCCAAAGGTTTCTCCTCCACCAACCCAACAGGATCTGTCAGGCAGAGCTGATCGATATTTTCCCAGTTTTCTACAACTTTCTGCCGTGAAATCCAAATGTTCTGCAGATAGGTATTAACTGGGCTGGCTTTTGTCAAAAATGAACACAATTCCTGGTTTCTGGAAGCAGGAATTTTGCTCACTCACTTTGACTGTAGACTACAATGACTTTAGATTTTATCAAGGGGAATTTTACTTTCCCATCAATCCCTGACTTCGGTCAGCTCATGCAGAACTGTAAAACAGTCCTGGGCTGGGAAATCTCTGGGAGCCCAGGGTGCAGGGGTTGTTGTGCCCATGGCTGGGGGTGTGTTCCTGCTCTGGAAGGATTCCTGCTTATCCACACAGTGCAACACGAGGCACTGCCCCGAGAAGGGGAGATGTGCTCTTGGTAAAGCTCAGTAATTAAATCAGCTCTAATCAACCACAGCATCTCTTTGGGAAGCATCCATGAGTGAAAGGCTCCATTTTTTTTTTTTTTTCTCACTATGAGTTTTTCTCATTAGTTACACCAAAGCTGCCTTTAATTCTTGTCTTGGCTCAGCTAAATTCAGATGCACAGAGAGGGCTGAGAATAAACTTTAACTCTTCCATTTGGAACCGCCCCTGGAAAGCTCAATATCAACGATCCCAGTCAGACCCCCTGTGACCAAACATGCACTTAAAGGAAGAGTAAACAGCCAAAGCTCCTCGAGCTGCTTTGGCCCCAGCTCTGCTCCTTCCCTTTGGCACTTGTTCCCTTGGAATGATGGATTAACAGCTCCAAATTTCAGCAGTTTCTTTTCCCTCTCCCTGCATTGGGATTCAGTGTTTTGGTGTGATTAGTTTCTAATGGCTGTGTCCAAACCATGGGAGTTTAGGGGTGGATATCCATGGACATCTCAGCTCTCCTCAGGCAGGAGGGAGGGAATTTCCTCGGGAAGAGAGGCTGGCCGTGTTTAATGAGCAGTTCTGGTGTGACAAATGGTTGTGTAAAACATTTCCTCCCTTCCCATGAGCTCCCCGCGTGCCCGGGCCCTCGGATGCCAGGATCTTCACTCTTGGATTAGGTGTCCCACACTCTACAATTATTTTGTCTCCCTGTCAGATGCTGGCTGTGGAAAGGAGCTGCTCTCCTTGTCCCTCCCCTGGGTCGTGTTCGTGGGGTGCTCAGCCACCCCAGACACGCAGAACGATCAGGGATTGCTCAGCTTCAGGGAGAAAACCGATTTCCACCCCACTGTGGACACCCAGAACTCTCAGCTCCATTCCAGATGCAGAATCTTAGAGCAGAATCCTGGAATGGTTTGGGTTGGAAGGGACCTTAAAGCCCACCCAGGGACACCTCCCACTGTCCCAGACTGCTCCAGGCCCTGTCCAGCCTGGCCTTGGACACTGTCAGGGACACTACTGGTGCATCTGAATTTATCTGCACCCCTTTGCAGCCTGAATCCCCAGGGAATTCTGCCCACAGTCGGCTGCTGTGCGGCTGAACTGCTCAGAGCTCCGGAAATCCGAGGATCCTCATGACCCTCCATGATCCCTTCCAGCTCAGGAGATTCCGTGAGCTGAGGACTGGGTGAAAACCTTAAGAGAACAAATCTTCACACTACATTTTACAGCTGAAGAATCTTGACAATAAAAACCCGGTGAATTCCCATTGAAATGTGACTCCAAAATTGCACCAGCCTCAATAAATCTCGTTCTCCTTGGCTAAAATATCCTTGGAATAGTTTTCCAGTTTTAACCAGGCACATCTATTCATCGCCTCACCCAGATGAGAAAAACACTGGGAAAGAACATCCCTTTTATTGGACCTTCAAAACATTTTCCAGCCCAAAATTTCATCCAAACTGGTGCTTAACATTTAGAAGTTGGACTTGGCATTTTAGGATCTGGTCGATACAAAGTTTGGGACAAACCAAAAAAAAAGAGAAAAAGCTTGTTGAACAAAACCTGAGCTGAGCCTGTGATGGATGGACCCTTTCTTTGGTCTCATTCAGCATCGAAACCACCCGTTGGGTTGGCCACCCTGAGCTCAAATATTATTTAATGCTGGCGTAAAAAGAAAATAATAATTCTGCAGTGTGAGTGTTCCACAGCGCGGCTTCCAATTCACCTCTGGCCTTCCAGGCTCTGGGCAATGATTCATTTTCCTCCTGACAGGAGGGGTACAACATTCTCAGGACTTCTTGGGTGGAAGAAAGTTTGTAGGAAGCAAATCCACGGCGAGCCGTTAAACTTGATGAGGATTAATCCCCTCCCTCACTGGTTTCGTGTACGAAATGCATCGATTGCTCGGAGAATTGAGCTTCAGTCCCCAGCTGGGAGCAGAGCTGTGATCTGGGGGTTTTGGGGAGTGTGTCTGCATGACCTAACTAATGGTGGAACAAACCCCAGTGCTCTGGGCTCGGGGAGTCCCACTCCAGCAATAACAGATTGTAAAAGATCAAGTTTCAGCACAATTAGCTCCTGGCTGCAGTTTATTACCCCATCGGAGATTTAAAACATGATTTTTTTTTTTTCCCCCTACTGCATTCCAACAATACTTAAGTGTCTGGAGCTGACACTGTAAAACAATAATAGAGTGACAAATATCTGTCTATCTGAAGACAAACCCACTGGCTGGGCTTGTTTTCAGACAATAAACTGTAAAACATGCTTTAAAATGGCCTTTTCTCCTTCTTCTCGCAGGTTACAGAGCTGAGTGGAAACGTTTTTGGTGTCTTGTTTGGTTTTTACTGTTTGTTGGGATTTCAGGATGGTTGAGGCTTCTGAAGGACAAGGTCCAAGGGCTGAAGGGAGAAATCCCTGTTATTTCTGTTATTTCTGTAATTTCTGTTATTTCTCCAGCAGAACCGAAGGACAACACCCAGTGCCTTGATGGTGACGATTCAAAGGGACTGAATTCCTCCCTGCAGATGTGCAGCCCTTCCCAGCGCATGTCAGGAGTCCCTGATGTCCCCTGGGATGACAGAAGCTCTCCAGGATCGGTCTCATCTCTGATTCATCTCTGCAGAACACCTTCAGCAAAGAAGAGCACGAAGATTGTGAGAGATCTCAGAGGTCCAAAGGCTTCCCAAAACTCCTTCCCTCACAGAACAACTTCTGATTAAAACAACCAACCCAAAATCCTCCCACCGTCCCAGGCTGCTCCAAGCCCCATCCAGCCTGGCCTTGGGCACTTCCAGGGATCCAGGGGCAGCCACAGCTGCTCTGGGCAATGCCAGGGCCTGCCCACCCTCCCTGGGAGTGTCCAGCTTGGAGCAGTCACCTCATCCTTCATCAGCAGGGATGGACAAGCCAAATCCCAGCTTTTCTGTGCAGGAGGACATTCCCGATGCCATGAAAGCTCCAATTCCAGCGTGGGAGCGGCCTGACTTCCAAAGCAGCCAGGACAAGGGGGTTTGGTGGTTTTGTTGGCTGCCTGCACGGGGCAGTTTGAGCCCAGCCTGGTTTCCGTGGGTCAGGATTGAGGCAGGCTGGTGGAGCGGGGCAGGAGCCAGAGGGCTGTGGATAAACACGGCTCTGCTCTCCGGGCACCAGCAGCAGCCCTGGAACGGCATTTCCCGGTGGTGTCCATCTGGCACCTTCCTGCTGCACTGAATTCGCTTTGAGGGAGTCGAGCGAAGGGAAAAAAAACCTAAAAAAAAGTGGGAAAACCAACAATGCTAAAAAAAGGCCTGCTATATTTAGGGTAAAGCTGAGGATGCATTGGTCAGTGTCCAAGGGAAGTGGCCCAATGACCCGATTGCTGCTCAGCAAAGTCGATGGGAAAAGCTGAAACTGGAAAACTCGATGGGTTTTATGACCTTTAAGGAGCGCAGTCAGAAAAGGGAGTTTAGTGCCTCTATCTTGCCATTTGTTTATAATATTAGTCATTCTTAGAAGAGGGCCTGACTCACGCTGCCAGAGTTCCTCCTCCTGTATAAACTCAAACCCTGTGACATTCACTTATTTCATTATTTTAGGCCCCTCCCAAATTAATGCTCTGCCCGAAGCACCTTCTCCTCCCAGTGACACCAAGTCTGCACAGAACAACATCTGGCACTTCTTTCTTCCACTCCACCTCTGCTGGAGGTGGCCAAAATTAGCAGCACATTCCCCCTCAGCCCCGTGCTTGGAGCTGTGGGGATGAACATCCAAATTCTGGGCTTCCAGCTTTTTTCAGGGCTGGAACGCTCCGGTTTGGCACACGCTGGTATCTCCGCATTAGAGACACTCTCACAGGTTTATCTGCTCGTGTTTATGAGTTCGTGAGCTGAGAAAGTGGGGATTGGGCAATAAAAGATCATTCCACTGAAATCATCACCCCCACCCCGATCAACCTGGAGATTTCGCACTCGATTTTAACAGATGGGCTGCAAACCACGGCTGCATTTTTCTGCCGATTCCTCCTAGCCGCCACCTCTGTTTCACGTGGATGTGAGGATGGAAGGTCTATTTATAAATCACAACCCGATACCATCTGCACAGAGGTAAAACCGATCTCAGCTCGGTGCCAGCTCGGAGCTGTAATCCCCAAACGTGCCCTTGGAGCCCTCCACGAGGAGCGTTCTGGGCGGGGACCTTTGGATTTGGCTCCCAACCACCCCGCAGGTGTTCGGTTCAAGGAGTGTCACCAAGGTGTGAGGGGAAGAAAGCCATTCCAGCCCAGACTGCTTCAAACTTATTTTCTTTCCCGCTAATTGTCCCCGCAGCGAGCGGATTCCCTCGTTAGCCTCGGGAGCACCCCTGAATCACCGGGGCTGCTTTCTCCCTCCGTGGATTTGATCCCTGAAGTTGGCAGGCTGGAAAACTGGCCCGGCTCCAGCCCTCCCAGTGCCTGGAACACAAACCTTGCACAACCCTCCCAAGGCACCGCTTTCCCCGTTGCCACCTCTGCTGGCAGCGCCATCCTGGGCTGTTCCTCTTGCCCAACGTCCCCTCTGCGTTCCCCTGGGAAAGCTGACGGCTCCGTCTGGAATAGAAAATGATGTTTGAAAACAAAGGCACGTGGCAGCGGTGGAAGGGACAGCCTTGATTGTGGGGAAATCGATGATTTGATCGTGGTGCAGTGTGAAAACAGCCCCGCACTGCATTCCCACTGAATTTCTGTGGAGTTCATTCCAGTTTCCAGACTCAGGTGGTGGCTCTGTCTGCTCTGAAGGGATTTGTGGTGTCCCCAAGGGATGCCAGGCCTGGGCAGCTCTCAGGAGCAGCCCTGAGGGTGCATTTGTCACCAGCTGTCCCCAAGCTCAGCCCAAATTCTGCTGGGAGGGGGATTTCCAGCCCAAACTCTGGAAAACAGGGAAGGAATGGATGTGCCCAGGGAATTCTCCGGGCTCTGATCAGCTTCCTGCCTCCTGAGTGGCCAACAGCCAGCGGACAGGTCCCACTTTGGAATGGGGGGCCTGAATTCCCTCTGGGAAGCGCGGGGTTCCCACCCACGTTACGGAACGGCTTTAACTCACGGGATCATGGGATGGTTTGGGTGGGAAGCGACCTCAGAGTCCACCTAGTGCCACCCCTGCCATGGCAGGGACACCTTCACTGTCCCAGGCTGCTCCAGCCTGGCCTTGGGCATTCCCAGGGATCCAGGGGCAGCCACAGCTTCTCTGGAAATTCCATCCCAGCCCCTTCCCACCCTCATTCCTTCCCAATCTCCCATCCATCCCTGCCCTCTGGCACTGGGATCCATTCCCTGTGTCCTCTCCCTCCATCCCTCGTCCCCAGTCCCTCTCCAGCTCTCCTGGAGCCCCTTCAGGCACCAGGAGGGGGTCTGAGCTCTCCCCTGAGCCTTCTTTTCTCCAGGCTGAAAAACCCAATAAACAAAACAGGAATATTAAATATATTTGTTAACAACAAATGTTATAAATCTTGAATTTAAATCCACATTTAAGACCTTTCCCTAAATGATTGACCAGAGGTTTATGACACAAGTCAGTAACTAAACATGATTTGTTTAAAGAACAGTTCCATTTTAAAAAGCAAATGCTGTCAGACCATTCATGGGGGAGAAAAAAGTGCCTTTGGCATTGTATTAACGATATATTTTTAATTTCCCAGTTGCTGCAGTCTCGCTGTTTGCATTTAAGGCTGTCAGAAAGAATTGTTTAATAAGTGCCACGGAACAAAGGGGCTGGAAATCACCTCCCTAGGAAAGCTAGGAAAGCTTTCAGCAGGAACCTGCAGAAAGAAAGGGCTGGTCAGTACAGCTCGGAAGTGCCTGTTTGTGCTCTAATTAAAGGAATTTTAATATATTAAACCTTCTGTGTGGCTGAATGAAATCTCCTAAGTGAGTGGCAGAGGGGTGAGAGGGAGCAGGGATAAATTGGTGCCACGCACCCTCAGTGCAGGAATCTCTGGGAAGATGTGCTCACTTTTTAGGATCAGCATCTTCCCAAGGCAGCCCCAGCAAAAAGTTTGGCCAAATCCAGCTGTGGCAAGGCCAGGCAGAAGGGATGGCCACAGGGAAATGCCCCATCCATCCATCCATCCATCCATCCATCCATCCATCCCATGCAGGGAGCACTCATCCATCTCCTCTCGCTGCAGTTCCGTTGGATCAGCGTGGAAATGAAGGATGCAGGCTGAGATGTTGGGAACAATCCCTGGGTTTGGTGGGAAAACCCAAAGGATGTCAGAGCTCTCGGGCTGGTTGGGTTGATCGATTCTGTTTGGTTTTTTTGCAGCACGGAGTCTCATCTTTATAATGAATAAAACCAAATTACAGGGAACATCATCTGACATTAATTGCTGGCTTAATCAACTGCACAGCACCAATCCAAGCCCTTTCCCAGCCCCTGGTGGAGCATCCGTCCCCAGCAGGCTCTGGGACAGCTCGGACAGGAGCAGCGCATTTCCAGCCCGGCTTTGTCCTCCTTGCACAGCCCTGACATTTCAGCCTTGCATTGAGCAAGAGCTTGGAGGAGTTGATCGACCTTGGAAAACAATCCCAGCACCAGCCCAGCTCTCTGGGGAGCTGCTGTGCTGGAAGGAGCCGGGAGCTCTGCTGGGGCACCTTGCAGGACCTGCAGCGCTCCGTGGCCCCTCCAGGCAATCCCTAACCCTGAAATTATCCCCGCTCTGAGCGGTGTTTCCTGCTCCCATGTGGCAGTGGGTCAGACCA
>VZTX01027768.1:0-10776 GCA_013400915.1 Pardalotus punctatus
GCTCTTTTCAGAGCCACCCACAGCCTCGAGAAAGAGTTTGAGATGCTGCGAAGCGGGCGCCGGAGGGGAGGGAACTACCCCTGTATTAGTCTTTAAACGTGCATGTGTGTGCTGGTGTGTCTTTTCATGTATCTAGGCTGGGCTGGTTCTGCCGGAGATCTCAGGCGCAGCTGGGCTGTATGTGTTTTTTTCGTGTGCCGGGGCTGGTCAGAGCTTTCTGTCTCCGGTGCGCGGGGAGGTGCTGTGCTGGGACGATCGCGGGAGGGAAAGCGCGGGCTCTGCCGAGCGTGGACTGCCCCGGAGCCAATCGCCTGCGCGGGCTTTTGGAAATCGCGCGGGCGCTTAACCGCGGACACGGGCCCGCGCTAGTGCGGCCGCCAGCGCCGCCCTCCAAAGGGAAGGGTCTCCTGCTTCACAGCCTTCGTGCAGTCCCTAGTTCTTAAGCGTTTGGCAGCGTTTTCCTATTTTCTTGGGGAAGGGTACTGCTCCCTTGACTAATGTGGATTTTAAACCTTCCCCACCCCTCCAAAGACAAGCGAAGTGAGTAGTAGAACCGAGGCGTTAAGGGGAGAAAGAAAACCACTGCAATACAGCTCTTTTGAATGAAAAAGTGGGTGGCTCTTAAAAGAGCCTTTGGGTTTCTTTAGCTGGTCCACGAGGAGCTGAAAAACTTTTAGCCGCCGAAGCCGTACAGAGTGCGACCCTGGCGCTTGAGGGCGTAGACCACGTCCATGGCCGTCACGGTCTTTCTCTTGGCGTGCTCGGTGTAGGTCACAGCGTCGCGGATCACGTTCTCCAGGAACACCTTGAGCACGCCGCGCGTCTCCTCGTAGATGAGCCCCGAGATGCGCTTGACGCCGCCACGCCGAGCCAGGCGGCGGATGGCCGGCTTGGTGATGCCCTGGATGTTGTCGCGCAGCACCTTGCGGTGGCGCTTGGCGCCGCCCTTGCCGAGCCCCTTGCCACCCTTGCCGCGACCAGACATGACGCTGACACAGACGCACCGGAATCTGTAGCAGCGCCGCCCGCGCTGCGGCCTTTATTGCTTGGGAGCCGACCTGGTTGAAAGCAGGGGCGGGCACGGCGGTCGGGGGCCGGGCCTGAGCCTCCGCCCTTTTCGCCTCTCGCGAGCACCTCCCCGGAGCCCCGGCCGCCTCCTCCGCGCCTGTCCCCGCCTGCCTCTCTGCCCCCCGCCTCCGTTTCTAACCCCCGCCTCCCTTGTAGTCGCCCAGTCCCTCGATTCCACCGAACCGCTTTTCCGGCATCTTCCCCCTCCGGCCGCGTCGAGAAGGCAGAAACATTATTTTTTTCACTGATGGTGCCATAGTGCCACTGCCCAGGGAGTTGGCGGCCTTTAAACCTCCGTGTACCGTTGTTAAGGCCATGCTGACCGTGTCTTCTCAGGTGCATTCAGGGACTAGCTATACTGAGAGCCATTCGATAAATATAAGGACTCTTAGATCAGTTTCATGATTTTAGGGTAGTATTTGTCCTATGTACTATGAAGCATGAGGAAAATCATGCCTAAGTATTCACCTTAGACCAGAAAGAAACTAATATTTTTCTAGAAACTGCCCATGCCTGATTCTCAGAATATTGCATCACTGGCAAATCCGCTTGGGGCTTTTTTAGCACAGAACTGGAGAGGACCCTCATTTCTGTTGGCTTTGCCTGTAAGTCCTATTTGTAGCTCAGGGTCCACTGGCTCTATGAAATGAACATAATTCTAATATGGAGAATTTGCCTGTGCTCATCATGGCTAAATACACACATCATTACAGGAGTCCTCCAAGGTGAAGGGCTCCGAGAGATCTCTGTGAACTCTTGCAACCCTTTTTGTCATTGACTGGTATTTTTTTCTGCCTCAGTTACAGTGACTGCAGGAGGGTAATTCTGTCAGAGTGATGGGGGTCTAAAAATATAAGGGTGAAGTAATTGTTTCACAGAATCTTTCAGCTCAGACATTTTATATAAGAATGTCTCAGGCTGGCCCTGAATACTTGACTCCTTTAATCTCTTCTTTCAAATGACTTGCCACTCCCTCTGTTTCACACATATTATCTTCATCTCTCCTCAGATACAGGGAAGGGTATTCAGTTTACTCTCCTTGCTGGTTGCCATTTTGTTCCACTTCATGCATGGTTTCTAGGAGCATTTTATAATCCAGGCACACACTGAGGACAGGTAACCATGTATTAATTAAATTCTCCACTATGAAAGGGACAGAGTCCATGCAGTATACATGCCCATCACTCATATGTCCATCTACCACTTCCACTCGCCTATTCTTCAACCTTTTATGATTTCAAATGCTAAAGCAAAATACTAAAACATGAAAAATGTTTTGTTTAGAGAAATCAAGTGTTGAACATAAAGAAGAAAAATCTATTCACATCTCCCCAGTTCAAAGACATCCCCTCTGTCTCTGTGAGTCCCTTGGCCTACAAATCAGTAAAACCTAAGGGACCACTTTGATGAGATTATCAGTTTTTACCCTCTTTATTAACTAGCTTCTATCACAGTTAAGATATTGGTTCAGAATGAAGTTTCCTGTTAATTACTCAGTTCTTTCAGTGTTATAATCATGTGTCCAGAATGCAATTCAAAGAGAGTAGAATCTCAAGGCTGTCCTGCTCATATTACCCATTAATTTCTCCCCACTCTGGATCCCTACTGATAGGACTAAGTTCAAAACCAAGTTCTACTACTACACTGTGTATTCTTCTGACCTCTCCCAGACTTATAGCTCATGTGTTCCCAATACAAGCCTAACAGAGCTTGTGTTCCCCTCAAATTTGAAATAACCATAATGAGATGACCCTACTACCCTAGGGAATAGGGACCAAAAAGAAACCAAAAAACCCCTACAACTAAGACCATTCACCACGTAAGGACAATAAGAACATGTTGTAAAACAAAAATAAGAAAAATCTAAACCCAAACAGACTTAAAGATTAAGAACGCCCTTTTTTTTTTTCATTAGTGTCAAATGCAAACAAAAATTCCTGTTTTCATCCACTGATGTGACTGACAGTGATAACCCCTGAAAGTCTTTCCATGGACTCAAGCATGCCAAGGCCTGTTTTCTTCTAAAGAATTAATAAAACAAGCACAGGTTACAATTTTGCCTCCACTTAGGTTTTGGTTCTATTTTTCTTTTCTTTTCTTTTCTTTTCTCTTTTATTTTCTCCTTTTTTTTTTTTTTTAAGTTTTTTTTTTTGTGGGCAGTGAAGTTTTTTATTAAAACTTACATGCCTTAGATCTGGACAATTAAGATTAGAATTGCTCAAATATTCACCTTACTGACCAGCAGGCCCCTTTCTTAACAGCTTTGGGAAACTTCAGCTGTTAAGTTTCCTTGTATATGTCTCATTGCAATTTGAGCAAACCCAACCCCCAGCTGGTTTTTTCTTACTTACCACCCCTATACAGCTGGATGTCTGCTGATCCCTGCTCCTAGTTGCTCAGTGCTGGCCTTCTGTGCTAGTCTTGTTAACCAAACAATTAAATGTCAGATGTTACAAACTACTAATCTCGAACACCACAAAAAACTTAAAGCTGTCACTCCATTCCCTATTTCAAAACTAAATCAACAAAATCTTGACTGCATTTTCAGTTCCAAAGCAGAAAAAAACCTGTACCAGAAAGACCAAGATTTAGTTTTAATATACTCACTATGGAAGCCAATCTTTTCTGGGACCAGTGCAAGTTTGCAGGCAAAAGAGATAAAATATATTGTTCCTGAATGTGCCCAAACTCTATATACATAGTCTCATGAGCCTCTGAAGCCATATTCCTGACTTCCTAACTCTATGGCAGAAGTGACAAGTAGCTGACTTCATTTATACACTGTGGGGAAATTCAGGCACCAGCCAGCCCTTCCAGTGCCCTTGGCAATCTGGACAACACACTGACCTGAGATTGTGCTACTCTGGCACCAGACCATGGACTGCACAGCTGCAAAGCATGTACTGTGAAAACATGAACTACAGCAAAACATTTACACAGTGAACAACTCCTCAAAACCTTTCTGTTCCCTTCTGTGGGAAGACAGCCAGCCTACACAGCTAGCACCCAAAAGCTACCTTGCAATATTCCTGCTCTAGAAGATGGTACAAACAGCCTTATCTAAAGCCTGCTTCATCTTTATACTTCTGGTGAATAACAGAAAGGCAGCATCACTTAAGGAGAGCACCTTTGCATGGTATTACACGGTGCTCTGGCTCTTAGCCTACACTGTGCCTGGATGCCACTGTCAGTGCCTGTCTGGAAAAAAAAGAGCTGTCTGACAACCCAAATTTACCTGGAAGCATGTCACATCAGTGTCTGGAGTGTCAACAGCCAGGGAGATGGCAGACTGCAGACCAGCTGTGCGTGCATGAAGCGTCCATGGATAGTTTGTCCCCCCACAGGTTCCAAACACGTTCCTGGCTGGAGCTGGAAGTGACATTTAGATTCATCATACCGCTTCCTCCCTCATACCAGAAGTCACAGACAGCACTGTCACACAAGCAGGAAAGCGTGGAGGGCAGAAAACACACAAGTGTTGTGGTGTTGTGGGTAGGAAGAGAGAGTTGTTCAGCATCACTCTGTGTGAGCTGCTCACTAGTCTGAGCAGCCAGGATTCCATGCTGATGGAGAGGTTGCTACAAAAGGACAGTGTGGTGGCACCCTTCCTTGATGGAATTCACCAGTAAATGCAAGTCAGTGAGGCACTCAGCTCAGGAGGAGGCAATTTCGTTGGGGAACATAGCTGATGCAGTGTCTGTTAATGTTGTTTACCTTTGATGGACAGATTGTCTCAGGGCTCGAGGGGTCCTCAATCTCCCATTGATGACTACATTTAAACCATGCCAGGATGGTCCAGAACACAATTTTTCAAGTGGCTTGGATTAGTTTTAGAAGACCAAATTACTTTAAGATATAAATAATTCTATTCTCTGATATCTGACTGAGGACATTTTCATTGTCTGCAATGAAAGTAAAAATGCATTAACCTGATAAACACACACACAGTAAAGAAAAAAGTCCATAATTTTTTCCTCATTAGCTGTTCTCAGAAGCATTTTGGCTCCACACATTTTTGATAATCTTTTTTTTTTTTTTTTCTTTCTTGGGAAGGATTTCCTTTCCAGTGCCTCCTAATGGACATATCCAGGTTTTGGACTATAGATTTTCAATTGCCAAATTACATGCCATGGCAATGAAGAAGGGAGGCCACAATAGGTGCCCCAACCCTTAACCAAGGGTACAGGGAGGAGTGCGCAACATTCCAGGAAGCTGAGTCTATGGGGACAGTCATTTGTTGCCCTACCCTATTTATTCTGCTCCCTACAAATGCTCACCCATACACTGAATTTCAAAGTCCTTATGTGACCTCAGTGTATTCAGGGGCCTTAACAGCAGTAGCAGCAGCAACATTACTATTATGTAGGCAGAGGCTTGTTTTGCTGAGCTGCATCAAGTTTGTAGTTTGGTAGGTATCACTTTAAAATTCCTTAGCTAAGTGTTAAAAGTTGCTAAACTGTGCTGGCTGGTTGGATCAGACAAGTGTTATTACATTTGTAACTCAGATGAAAGATGAAGTTACTGAGGGCAAGTAAGGCATGGGTGTAACTGTAATAGGAGTGTAATCACAGTTGCAGGGAGCATTTATACCTCCTTCCTGTGGAACACGTATGTGGGAATGCAGCACATAATGCAAAGGCCCTCACCTAAATCTTTCTGGAAATTGCCATCTGTAGCAAGGAGAGGGGCTCTGGTGCCTGAATTTAACAGCTGCACTTTCTCCAGCTGTTTAAGAATGACTGACCACAGCACTCAGCTCCAGCAGGTAGAGCAGCCCATCAGCCACATTTGTGTGGCTCACTCTCATGCTAATGCCTCCTAACAAAATTGCTTGAGAACAACTACCGTGCTACCTCTCCTTATTGCAAGCATACCTAAATATAACCCACAGCTTATTTTCGTAGGAACAAGTATTGTCAGGTTCTAAACTGGAGATGGAACATTTGATAGCTCTCAGGTGCAGTGCCAGCCCTTGGCTGTGGTTCCTGTCTCCTTGCTTATGGCAAGAGGTCTTCATAGATAACTGCAAAAGTTGGATAGATTTGGGTATCTGAAGGGAATTGACTTGGAGGGAGGGCTCAGATTGCAATCTTGTGCCTTGTGCAGGTTTGTGATGCAGTGTGGCCTGCTGGGGTGCCCATAAGGTAAGAAGGATTGAAGTCATTCATATGGAGTAGACATTACAGTGGTGCCTTCTCCAGAAGTATCTCTGGAGACCCCAATACTACCTTCCTTCTCTTTTAATGGATAATATATTCTACCTCCCTCCAGTCTCATTGGGAAAACCAAACTGCATGAAACAGTCTACATGTTGCCTCCTCAAATAAATTTTTCCACAATAACCTATGCCTAAAACAGGATTATTTACCTTCCTCATTTGCTCAGCTGGAGGTAAAACTTCCACTTCTGCCTTTTTGGTAATCCTTCACAGCATTTTTTCTTTGCCTGAGTATATCTGTTCATTCTTTTTTAACTATCTGCCCTGACTGCAGATCAGCTATTTTTAAAATTGCCAAATACACCTAAACTTTTCAAAATATTGTTCCTGCATGTATTTCTTTAATATAAAGAAGGATATGTGTTCCAAGCAGAAATTCTACATCACTAAAGATGATTTATGTCTTTGCTCCAAAACCATTAAAAAAAAAAAAAAAAAAATCAAAGCTTCTCTCTCTGTCATGAAATTTCTGAAGTTACTTCAGCTTAAGTTACTAGGTTTCTGTAACTGACTGAGACCAGAAGCTGACACATATCTACTTAGCAGTCCTTTTTGGAAATGGGGAAAAGGCAGCAAGTGCTAAGAGAAAAGCCAAGCAGAAAACTGGGATAATGACCACTTTAGCCACCTCAATTTTAGTCACCAACAAATGTGAATGAACACTCTGTGATGCCACAAATGCCACTTGGAATATTTACATTTCCTCCAGTGAAGAAGACTGGAGTAAATGTGTTCAAAATAACAACAATAAGCAACAACATTTTTTTCACTATGCTGACATGTTACTCGCAGTCTGTGCTTTTCCTCTCTATATGCAATGAAGTCTCTAGGCAACTGCTAAATTCCATATCTTCCCAGCAATTGCTACCTTATTATACTACGTAGTCAAATAAAGGGAAAGGTTCATTCATTGATTTACATGAACAGAATAAAAGCTTAAAAACATTTTAATTTCATTTGGCAATTTCTGAAGGTATACCTGCAATACCCATATCCACCCCAATACATTTAACCCCCGTATCCTTATTTTATTATAGTTTTTTTATTTATAGTTACATACTATTGCCAAACAGGACCTTGAAAGTCAAAATTGATTAGCTCTTCTCTCAGTTATTTTCCCATTAAAGCCTTACACAACTCAGGTGCAGTTTTACTGCAACCTTTTTTTCTGGTATTTTATCCTTATGGGGTGGAGGTCACAATTTTCCCCATTATTGTATTTAATCATAGTTTCACGTTCCCTGAAACATAATTTTACAGCAAGCTAAAATCTCTCATCTTATATACATTTTAGTATTTACAAAACAGCCATTGCATATGAAACCATGAGGTAGAAATAGAATATTTCTCTAGACCTATGAATTCATACAATCTGAATTTCGGGATACTAGTATGTACTTAAACACTGTACTCACATTATATGTTATATCAGGTAATAAAGGGCTGGATGTAGTGTAGTCTTTGTGATTCTTAAATAACTACAAAAGGCAATGGATAATACACTTTTTTTCATAATCAGTTATAGATTAATGAAATACTATTCCAGAGGTCTGTCCTGTTCAGCATATTACACCATCTTCCACCAGATATCAGTATTGATTGGCTCCTTCCTGGTTCTTTAGGAATGACCTATGGCCTACCTCTCCCCTTGTTAAAACTCAGGTTATCACAAAGTGCTCTAGTTTTTGTCATAAAAGCATTTCCTTATTTCAGTGATTGCTGTTTAAAATGCACAAGTAATAATTAGGTGGGTTTTATTTAGAGTGGGAAGAGGATTCAGAATTCAGAGGCTTTAGCTAAACCTTTCTGTAGCCATATTCTGTGAGATACATTAAAAAATCCAAACAGCAATATGGCTTAAAATTCTACTACTTTTAGAGAAAATATATAACAAGATAATACACTTTTGGAACAAAGAGCATAATTACTAAACTGCTATGCCAGTCCTTGCAAATCTTAAATTACCAGAGACAAAGATAATTTCCATAAACATCACCAGAAGTTTAGGAGATTGCTTTCTTTTACAAAGCTGCAGTTTTGTAACATAAGGTAACAAATGACTATTTACCTCAAAATAAAATGGAACATGAAAAGCAAACAGATTGATATACTTAATAGTTGGTCGAAAAACTCGTATGGAACACAAACAAAAAGAAAACACCCCACATAAGGCAGCAGGGTAACTTTGCCTCCCTTGTACTGAAATTCCAGGTAGACAAAATAAACCAACTGCATGTTCATAAACCTCCAGATTATAACAAAATTGTTTATGTTTCTATAAAAACTGTAATAGAAGGTTGTACGAGACTCTATTTCACTAGACTTTAGCGTTTTAGGAGGTAAAACACATGGTCAAAGGAACCGGTTCTTAATCCATATTCAGAGCTGAAAAAGGAGTTTGTGTTACTTCCTCCTCTTCAAAATCAATTTAAACTGTCAAAATAACTTTAAATCGTCAGATTTCAACTTTGACCCCAAGAAAACCCTCTAAAGAATCAAACTGAGTTGTTGCTGTAACATTTATATCAAAAGGAAATTTTTAATTTGCAAGGAAAAACAAAAGTTTCTCCCTTCAGAGGTCTCTCCAGCAGCAGCACACGGGATTTATCGCCTCTCCTTAAACTCAAATCGCGTGTTTGCTGCAGGAAACTCTCCCGAACGCAAGTACCTGCTCTTCTCCCCCCTCACCGGGGAAATTGGGCGATTTGGTCGCAGAAATTCCGAGGAAAATACACTTTTGTTAGTCCAAAGAAACACAAATCGAGCACACCGAAGAGCTCCCCGGCCGTGCAGAGGGGCGGGCTCTGCAAAGCACCAATCACCGCGCGGCTCCGCTCTAAAAATACGAGCATCTGACCCGGGCCAGCCCAATTGTGTTCGCCTGCTCCGCAGAGGACGCCGCCGCGATGTCCGAGACCGCTCCCGCCGCCGCCCCCGATGCGCCCGCGCCCGGTGCCAAGGCCGCCGCCAAGAAGCCGAAGAAGGCGGCGAGCGGCTCCAAAGCCCGCAAGCCCGCAGGGCCCAGCGTCACCGAGCTGATCACCAAGGCCGTGTCCGCCTCCAAGGAGCGCAAGGGGCTCTCCCTCGCCGCGCTCAAGAAGGCGCTGGCCGCCGGCGGCTACGATGTGGAGAAGAACAACAGCCGCATCAAGCTGGGGCTCAAGAGCCTCGTCAGCAAGGGCACCCTGGTGCAGACCAAGGGCACCGGCGCCTCCGGATCTTTTCGTCTTAACAAGAAGCCGGGAGAAGTGAAAGAAAAAGCCCCCAAGAAAAGGGCGCCTGCAGCTAAGCCCAAGAAGCCGGCGGCTAAGAAGCCTGCCAGCGCTGCTAAGAAGCCCAAGAAAGCACCGGCGGTGAAGAAGAGCCCTAAGAAAGCCAAGAAACCGGCAGCTGCAGCAGCCAAGAAGGCGGCTAAGAGTCCCAAGAAAGCCGCAAAGGCAGGCCGGCCCAAGAAGGCAGCAAAGAGCCCGGCTAAAGCAAAAGCGGTGAAGCCCAAAGCAGCCAAGCCTAAGGCAGCCAAGCCCAAAGCAGCCAAGGCAAAGAAGGCAGCGCCCAAGAAGAAGTAAATCGTACCAGAAGAGTTCAGCTCTACATATTTTGTTATCCAACGGCTCTTTTAAGAGCCACCCACACTTTCCCTGAAGGAGCTGATACACCGAGGTCATCCGTAACTTGCAATAAGGATCCAGTAATTCGTAAGTCGTCAAGAGGTCAATTGCGTCTTTTGTTTATTTTCTCTCTAGGATTACCGAAAGAAATGTTAACGAGCACAGTATAGCGCGGTGGCTTTAGGGAAGTGTAGACTTTTTTTTTCTCCGAGTAATTACTTTGACTACCAGGACACAATGTTTTATAATGATTTGATAAAAAATCGGATGTATGTTTTTTTAAAGATGTATTTTGTAACAAAATAATGCAATTGCCAGGCACGCTACTACTGAGCCATGTCTAATCTATTGTATTATTTCTCTTAAGGTATCTCCCTACATGCCTTTGTCTGTCTGGGGGAGGAGGGGTGGGTTTCTTTATCCTTTTGTTCCCGATGAGAAAGAAAGAAAGAGCTTTAAGTATTGAAAAAGCCCGCCCTGCCCAAGGATTGGCCAGCGGAGATCCCGGCCCGCTGCCCTTCCCCCTCCCTCTCCGAAGACGATTACGCCTCTTATCTCTAGAACTGTATCAGCCACTCGGAGAAGAAAGAGGCGGAAAAGGGGGGAGGGACGGGAACTCAACGAATAGTGTTCCTATATTCTCCGACATAAGAACTAAACGGAAAAGAACCCATACGAGGAAGAACTTGCACGGGGAGGAAGTTTTGGCACGATTTTGTTGACGAAAATACGGAATGCATTGCTAATATTTTTATGCCAAAAACACTGTTAATAAACATGGGAAGTGATAAAACACGGGTTGAGTAGTCAATATAAAATGGCCTAACTGCTCTTTGAATAACTCAGCTCTCTTAGGATCTTGTGGGTGGCTCTGAAAAGAGC
>VZTX01027771.1:0-20746 GCA_013400915.1 Pardalotus punctatus
GCCTGTTCAGCCTGGAGAAAAGATGACTGAGATGAGACCTCATCTGTGTCTGTGAGTATCTGAAGGGAGGGTGTCAAGATGATACACCAGGCTCTGCTCAGTGGTGCCAAGCAATAGGACAAGAGGCAAAGGGCAGAAATTGATGCATGGCAAGTTCCACCTGATTACAAGGAAAAACTTATTTACTGTGCAGGTGACTGAGTACTGGAACAGATTGCTCAGAGAGATTGTGGAGTCTCCCTCACTGGAGATACTCAAGAGCCATCTGGATACAATCCTGTGCCATGTGCTCTAGAACAATGCACATGACTCTTCCAACCTGGCCTATTCTCTGGTTCTGTGATTTTGGGAGATGTCATTGGTCTTTCATCTTTTCTCTATTTAATGTTCTGAGTAGAAGCAGAAGCCTGTGAGACACTTAAAATACTTCTGGGTTAATTTCTGTTAGGGGTGGAGGTGCACTGCTTGGCACCCGTGTCAACTGGCACCCCTGGCTTTGAACAATAAACAGCAGCACTAAAGGAATTAACTAAACACAAACATTACCTACCAAGCCATTACCTACCAAGATGGGGAAGAGGGATCCCACTTTAGCAAACTACCTGTTACTTTCTCTGCTAGAAAATCATTTGCATTCAGGACCTGTCTGAAATTGTGTTGCTGCTGCAGTCCCTAGAACACTTGCAAACTGTAGCACACACTGAAATTGTGTGGCCTCTCAACTGCCAGCATGTGAAAGTTATAACAGATGCCAACACACTGCAAGCAGGAGGCTGTCAGTGGCTTACGTAAACACACTCGGGCTTAAACTCAGCAGTGCTGTGGTTCTGGGTGTATGGCACAGCACCTACACAAAGCCATAAAATTGCAAAGCCAGCCCAGAGCTCAGGTGCAGTGCCCAAGAGAGAATGTGCTCTGCACTGCTGCACGTGCACTTCTGTGGCTGCCGAACCTCTCAGCCTGAGAGTGTGCCTCAGCTGGCAAGTAGTAGACACAATAGCTACAGAATCATAGATTTGTTTAGGTGAGAAAAGACCTTTAAGGTCATCGAGTCCAACCATTAATCCAGCACTGCCAAGCCCAACACTGAACCACGTCCCTAAGCATCACATCTGTATCTGCGTTTAAATAACTCCAGAGATGGTGACTACCACTTCCCTGGACAGCCAGTTTCAGTGCTTAACAACCCTTTTCATGAAGGAAATCATCATAATATCCAACTTAAGCCTCCCCTGGCACAGTTTAGGGATGTTTCCTCTTGTCCTAAGGCTTGTTACTTGGGAGAAGAGGCCAACCCCCACCTCGCTACAGCCTCCTTTCAGGTTGTTGTAGAGTGATAAGGTCTCCCTTGAGCATCATTTTCTCCAGGCTGAGCATCCCCAGCTCCCTCAAATGCTCCTCATGAGATCTGCGGATCAGACTATTCCCAACCTTTGCTGACCTTCTCCGGACACACTCCAGCATCTCAATGTCTTTTGTGTAGTAAGGTGCCCAAAACTAAGCCCAGGATTTGAGGTGCAGCCTCACCAGTGCCCAGTACAGGGTGACAATCTCTTTCTTGGTCCTGCTGGTCACACCATTTTTGATACAGGCCAGCATGTCATTGGCCTTCTTAGCCACCTGGGCACAGCTGGCTCATGTTCAGCCACTGTCAGTCAGCACCCCCAGCTCCTTTTCCCTGGGCCACTTTCCAGCCACTCTGTCCCCAGCCTGTAGTGCTGCAGGGGCCTGTTGTGACCCAAGGGCAGGACATGGCTCTTTGCCCTTATTGAACCTCATCCAGCTGCCCTCAGCCCATTGATCCAGCCTGCCCAGATCCCCCTGCCAAGCCTTCCCACCCTCAGCAAATCAACACTCCCACCCAACTTAGTGTCACCTGCAAACTGACTCAGGGTGCACTTGATCCTCTCATCCAGATCATGGATAAAGATTTGAAACAGGGCTGTCCCCAGCACTGAGCCCTGGGGACCAGCACTTGTGGCTGCCCATGAGCTGGATGTAACTCCATTCATTTCCACTCTCTGGACCTGGCCATCCAGCTGGTTTTGGGCAGCAAAGAGTGCACCTGTCCATGAATAGACAGTGTCTTCACTGTGTGCTTTTCAGGTGGTCTGTCCAGATGATCAAATGCCTACAACACTTGAAGAGTACAGGCATGCTTGTGGAACACGTTCTCTCATGTAGTTTCATTTGGCAGGCATGTGGTTCATGTATGGCAAGGACACTCTGAACCAAAACACAGTAAGTTGGGACATTGGAAAGATCCACTTCAAAATTCATTCCTCATCCAATCCAAAATGTACCACAGACACACCTTAATGCTCTCTTTTGACTATATGGGGTGGTCACAGACTGTTTTTTGCAGGGGATGTAACTTTTCTGCTCATTTCCATTCTGCCCACATGGTGCGTGCACTACTTTATCTGAGGGTAATGAGAGTTCTTATCACATGACTGCAGTAAAAATTAGTTTTACAGGCATAGCAGAGAGGGGTGGTTAGAGAGTCCACATTACATAACACATGCGCAGAAACGCCAAATTATCATCTTGCTTAATTGATGACTGACACAAATAGATTCTCTTTCCTCAAGAGGTATAAAATATAGTTGTAGGTCCTGAGTCAAAGAGCCATCTGGACTAATCTAGGACTTAACTTTGACATCTGACCTACGTGCTGGCATTTTGTAAAACTGAAGGCTTTTACCAAAACCCTCCCCATGGAGACTGCAGTCAGCTCTAGTGGATATGGGGCTTCAGGGCATGGTTCAAGACATTTATCCTGCAGCTATTTAGATCTGCTCATTTTAGTAAATCAAAACCAGTTCATGTGTGTATAGGTGGTTATGGCACTTCTGTGATCCCATTGCTAGTGAGCACAATATTTCACAGTCATATTCTTTAAATATCAAAGCAGCCCCAAAAGGTAACTCTTCAGATTCTTTGATATGTTAGTGCACTTTCAGCAGATATGTGAGTATGAGAGTTTACTCAGAGTAAACTGAGTATGTGTTTATATTCTCTACCAGTTTGATAAGGCACTGAGGATTTAATATTATGATTCAGTTGCCTTCATTGCAGTGCAAACACATAACAATGGTGCTTGACTAACTCTGGCATTATGATTTACTGCAGAAATATTAAAAAGTCCAAAGGTTTACTGATTTGTTGCAGTAGTTGGATATAAACTTTAAAAGGTCTGTACTGTTGTACAAATACATTATACAATAGATAAGGATTTTACCTAAATAGTGACAGAAACATTTGTAGTCCACATATGTATCTAATCATGTAAGTCTCAATGGTTAAAATCCAGAAGGTGTAAACTTACCATTTCCATCCATGTTTAGAGAATCATAGAATCATGTGGAAGGATGAATCCTTTGGAAGGAACCAGAAAGATCATCTAGTTCCAACTCCCTTGCCATGAGCAATGAGTGGAGGTACACCTTCCACTCAGCCAGGTTGTTCAGAGCCCATCCAACCTGGCCATGAACACTCCCAGCGATGGAGTGGCCACAGCTTCTCTGGGCAGCCTGCTCCAGCGCCTCACCACCCCCACTGTAAAGAATTCTTCCTAATATCTAATCTGAATCTTTTAGTCTTTTAATTCAAGTATTTTTAGATTTGGCATGCGTGGGACGGAACATTTTTGATACTTCAAATGCACGTGGGTCACTAGGTGAATGTGGAAAGAAATAAGTAAAAAGGTGGAGCCAAGGCTAATTCCAAGTTTCAAATTTGAAAGAAGAGCAACGCTGGCTGAGGCGACTGTATTGTCTCAGAGCAATTCAGTCAGAATTGCACACTGATTCGAACCAGGAGGTGCAGAAGAATGAGCAAGGAGCTTGGAAGACACAAAAAAGATGATCTGGCTGAGACGCTTTTTAATTTAATACTCCTTAATACAAAGTGTGTGAAGCTGTAGGTATGCTGAACAACACCATCAAGCCACAGAACTCCCAAGAGTTCCCTTTCACTCTTTCTCAGTAAAAATGTTGGTGTTTGCAAGGATAACTTCTCTGTTTATTGAAGTGTAAATATGTTTCATCCATGTACAAGATGACAGTATGAGGCAGGAAGAATGAAAGGAGTGCTTGATAGTGCAGAAGATATTTAAAAAGAGCAAGATGAGAAGATGAGACAGGATCTGGTTTACATTATCTTGGAAAGTTTATGCATACTGGTGATGCTGCTAAATAATTTTTGGAAGAAGATAAAACAATGTTTAAAGAGGAAATCTTGAAAAGAGGCAGAAACTTAATATGTTCAGTGAAAACTCAATTTTACACAGAAAATCTCTTCCTGATGCTAAAAGAAGTACATGTTCTTTTTGTCAGAGTTTGATGTCATGACTATCAAGCTGGAAGTACACAAAATCCAGGCAAACAGTAAACTTTGTGCTAGCTGTGAAAAGAAAGATATCCTTGCAATGAAACTAGAGAACAGTATGTAAAAACCTATTATGATGTCTTTTTTTTCTATTTTAATTATTCATAGCTATCTTGAAGAATTTGGAGGTCTTTACAAACTCTTTACACCCAAGGGATACAGTGTGTTGAGAACTACACTGAACCCACTGTGGCTTTGCACAGGGAAAGCATCTCCATATTAAAAAAAAAGAAGTGCAAAGTCAGGAGAGGATCTACAACAGAAAACCTTCCTTTCCTGTTCCATCTCCCCTAGCCATGAACAATTTGTTCACCTCTTCAGTTAAGCTGATTTGAAAACTGTTATCATTTCTTCCCTCAGTTTTGTTTTCGGTAGACTAAACAACCCCAATTCCTTGTATATTTCCACATGGGTCAAGTATTAGAGCAGGCGTCATCTGGATGTATAGTTTTTAGTTGAAGTATTACCTTTGTCCTTACGCATAAGTAGAAGCTACAGATAAGCACATTTTGTAATTTCTTGCTTTTTATTTTCCCCTTTATTTTTAAGTTGTTCCAGTAACATAAGGCTATTGTGACAAAAATTATGTAGCCCATTCAAAGAATATGTTTATGCTATCTTGTGTTTGTAATATGGTGCAAAGGACATGTTGCATTTTAGAGCTAGC
Organism: Pardalotus punctatus; assembly: GCA_013400915.1. Lineage (NCBI taxonomy): Eukaryota > Metazoa > Chordata > Aves > Passeriformes > Pardalotidae > Pardalotus > Pardalotus punctatus. The sequence goes on from VZTX01027771.1 coordinate 5,057, forward strand.
AGACATGTTATTTTGGTGCTTGTCTCTCTTGAAGTCACCAACCTTTTAAAAGAATAATTTGCTACTGTTCAATCCTCAGTTTAAGTAATAGTGTCTGTAATGAGATGTTTCATTTGTTCTTATGGGCTCTTTACAATTTAGAATGGGTAAAGAAGAGAGAGCTATTGAGTGTATAGAATCTGACAGATTTTGATTTCTAGTGGTACTAGCATTGGCAGTAATTCTAGCACTTCCCTTCAGCAGTATGGCTTGATGTGATCTATGATTTATTGTAGTGACATAGAAATATTTCATATCCAAATTGCTCTAGTATATCATGCTATACAGGTAAAAGAATTCTGGCCCTGATACACATAATAATGCTTTATGGTTCTGTAGGCATTTTCATCGATGTTAACTGCTTGACAGCTGCCAGGATAAAACTTGGAGTAAGCATTGTGTCCTGCAAGACTGCTGTAACTGAGCTTTTATTTTTATTTTCTCACTTTGAAATGGGTTTTTGGTTCTGAAGGCTGAATTACTGAAAGCTTGTCATCCCTTCCATGACTGATCTTTGTCCATAAAGTTTCACACTGCCATCATGTTACTTGTCTTGTTTATTTAATGTACCATTGGCAGAATAAAATCATAGGTTTAAAGCCAAACTTTAATCCATAAAGACTAAGAAATACCCCACTACATCTTATATACAAGCTGAATTATGAAATGGTTAAAAGTGATAAAAGATCAGAGCCATTGTGACCTGACATATGATTCTAAGATGCCAAAGGTAAAAAAAAAAAAACAATTAAGGTCCACAAATTTTGAGTCATTGTATATGGCCCTCATGAATAATGAATAAAGAGGTTTATGGGAAGTTTTGTTTGTATTTTTTTGTCTTTTCCTTTGTGTGACTTCAGAAAGATAGAGTGTATCGTATGTGCTGTCTCTTCTATTAAACCACTTGTAAAATGGCTTAGACTGCTCCTGTCATCTGGTGCACTTATGCAAAATAAATGTGTCCTATGCTCCGGATAAGTGTCTTCCTTCTGGTGAATAGTTTTTAAGCTTTTTAAATTTTGTATCCAAACACGATTTGAAGTGTCACCCTTTCCACTTTAATGGTCAAAGCATTTATTTAGGTGATACCAGAAATGTGTTTTCAAAATAGTGCAGCTGGAGCCAGAACCATTTTGAGACTATATGTTTACAGGATATCAGAGCTATCTGTAATTGCACATCTCATTTAGCACATAGTCATTCATTTAAATTCTATTTTTCATAGCATCTGTGGTTGCATAAGATCTCTTAGGGGAAAACTCAAAAACTTGCAGTAAAGCCTAGCCAGGAGAAAATGTACAGTAAGATTTCTTTGTTTTCAAGCAAAAAAGCTAAAACTTAGAAGAAAAGAAAAAAAAAAGCTGAAACTGCATGGGATCCTATTTTTTTTTTGTTTTGTTTCTCCAGTTATTACTTCCAGTTCTAGTAAGCTGTTGATTCCAGTTCTCCAAACATTATTGCATATCCCTTAATCACAGCTGTGGTTTCCCTTCCTTGGAACTACCAAGTAGTTCCTAAAGATAAGTACATAGATATTTGAAATGTATGTCTTTTTCAATAAATTTAAGTTCCAGTAATTGATACTTCCAGCCTGATAATGCCCAGAGGTGCAAATGAGAATATAAAGTCTGTGTCTCTAGGATCTTCAGAAGAAAAGAGAATTCCTTCCGCAAATATGGAAATGGGAAACTGAAAAAGTAGCATTCCCTCAAATGCCTATGGTGAAGAATAGATACAGATTTGTTCTTTTCATGTGAGATTTTCAATTATTATTTTAGTTATTCTTGGTGGAGGAGGGAAGCAAGGGAAAGGTAGGGAAAGAAGGAAATAAGAGTGAAACAGTGAAAGTTCATTAATTGTCTAGGAGGTAAATGGCAACCCAGGAGAAACACTCAGATGCCAATGAACATAATCAGCATTGCTAAGACATGTGAATGGGTTTGGCCGTCACCTTCCAATTACCAGATGAGGTTGTAGTAATCAAAAAGGGAGAGTGAAACTTGAACCTGTTTGTCGCTGTGGCGGGAGTAATAGTGGCGTAGAGCACACGGAGACGAACGGGGAGCAAAGAAGAAGAAGACTTTATTGTTATGAGTAACCCCTTTTATACATGCTGTATGACTAATTGTGATTGGATAGTATTTACCCACCCCCAAGGTGATTGGTTGGAGCCTGTACAGCGCTCAGTTCCAAAACATAGATTAGAAAGAGTGAGAAGAATTAAGCTTATCTTTATGTTTCACACAGAATTCATGAGAAAGAGAAAGTTCTCAGGGCAGTACATCCACACCTGTTCAAAAGGAAAGTGGCAATGACAAGTACCAGAATTTTTTCCTATACAAATCATAAGGAAAGCCTCAAATATTTAGAGAGATTTTGGATGAAAACTGGTAATTTTAGAGAACAACTGAGTATCTAGAACAAGGGAGAAAGCTACTGCCAGGAGGTTTTAAATGGAGAAAAATATGTTGGTGGTTTGTTTCAAGATGAGTGAAAGGTGAGAGGATACATAATATTTCTCTCTCCAACTCACTGGAGCCTGCTGTGCTGACAGAAGTACAAAGCTAGCCTCATTAATATAGGAAATATGGGTTAGAAGATACAGGGGAAAAGGATATGTGTAATTTCAGTGTCCTGAAGTTCTGCATTGTTATTATCATGTTAAAAGTAGTGTCAGATCAAGGACCTCATCTGTCTAGTTTCTTTCTAATTTCTATTCACTAAGATGCAGTGTTCGTGAAAAGACGTATTAGTTTGCTGACATTACACTATGTAAAAAAAGTTATCTTAATCTACCTTAAGAAAGATTTGTGTCCTGTTCTTCACCTCTATATTTACTTTAACTTTGTTTAAGATTTTATTCTTATGCATCTACAGGTAAGTGCATACACTTGACTTAGATTCCACCCTATTTGTTGCATGTTTCAGGTCTTTAAGAAAATACACACAGAAGTAAACAAAGTATTTTTTAGAGCTGTAACATTCTCCTTGGGGATCTTGCCAGAGATCAGGTTTCTGGGAAATACCTACCATGATCCTTTGTCTATATGAAATAATGTTGTATAAATTTTTGTACATTAAACCTGTGCAATAGCTAGAGGAACTCTGCCATGATTGTGTAAGCATCAAAGAAAGGACAATAGTCCTGCTTACAAGGAGAGCATTAAGTGGTCAGATGTTAGCAAATATATATAGTTGGTGTTTTTACTAAGTATCTTTTTTTTTAAAGTGTTACAGTCAGTCAGAGGTAAAATTCTCTACACTGATTCTCATTAAGAATTCCCATGTCACAGTATCTAGGAAAATGTAATGATTTCTCACACTTGAAATAAAAAGTGACATTCTTATGAGCATGATACAATAACTCTGCATGTCTTGACATTTTAGTGCTGTTTACATTCAAATAAACACCATTGAAACTATTCTTTCTCTCATCATTGTCTATGCTAAGTTGATTCTCTCTTTTCTAAGTGATTTTTTCAATAAAAGTCCTACTTGCAAGTGCTTTGTAAATTCTACATTTTCTGCCCAGTAACTTATTACAGGAGTCACCCTTACATTTCACTACTGTATGCTTGAAATGAATGGTAGTGTGAGTGTGCTATTTTTGAAAAAGAAGTTCTAGATAATTTGGAAATAATTCTGATTTGCAGTTTTGGACAGCTGCACTGATGGCAGCAGGAACTTTTTGTGGTGAGATGGCCTTGGCTGGATACAAGATGCCCACCAAGCTGCTCTATCACTCCTTGGGGGTAGAAAATAAGATGGAGAAAACACCCATGGGTTAAGAAGGAAGTTTAATAAAACAAAAGTAATGGTTGTGCATGGAAGCAAAGCAAAGCAAAAGATTTATTGTCTGCTTCCTGTCTGCAGGTGATATCCAGTCACTTCCCAGGAATCAGGGCTTCAGTACACCCACCAGTTGCTGGGGTGAGGGAGGAGGGAGAATGCTGGGGAGATAGTGCTGATGCTGGGCCAGGGCTGCTCAACGAAAGCACCACCAGCACCTGTCCAGCCACCCACACACAGCACAGCAAGGTGAGGGCTGCTGTGGGGAAAAAACCCCATCCCAGACAGACCCAATATACCTCTGTATTTGCAGTTCTGATGTTTAGAGGTACATGAAGGATCTCAGCATTGAATTCCCATTATCAAAAGAGGAAGCAGGAGGTGTGACATGAAAAATTGGGGATTTTAAATACCTTGTTCACTTTTGGGAAAGGAGCTTTCTGCCATGGTGGAACTTTTCAGTACTGCTTTTAGACTTTACAGTTAAGCTAGTGAAAAAATTAGTGTTTTAATAATTTTTTTTTAAGTGTCAGCAACCCCCTAAGCCCTGAAGACAACACAAAGCATTTTAAAACAAGAATTTCTTACAAAATACATAGAATATGCATAATGCATGGAAATGCAATTGTCTGGAATGAATATTTGTTCATACTGCTGTCACTTCTCAATATTTAATTTGTCAGAAGCTGACACTGATGGCATGTTTACCACTTACCATTTTTGTTCTCTGTATTTCCCATGAAGCAAGATAGCCAAGCCTTAACTGTAAGTATTTTTCATTAGTATATTGTCATTAAATGTTTTACTAATTTTCAGTTTTGTCACCCACTGATGTGAATGACTGTAAGAAAAAAGTGGGAACAGTCTGGGAAGTTTCAGTTGGTCTGAGTAAAAAGAGCAGATTCTGAGCAACCTGGTCTGGTCAAAGATGCCTCTGCTTGTGGCAGGCAGTTGGACTACCTGACCTTTGAAGACCCCTTCCAACCCAAACTATTCTATGATTCTATGAAAATGATCAAATTTGTGACTGCAAGCAAAGGAACCTGGGATAAATAGTTCAAGGACCAGATGTGTTAATAGCATTTTACTGAGAAATGCTCCCAGAAATATAACTTCACATCGTATTTTATGTGCCAAAATACTTAGTGTAATTGTTAACACCATTGAAAGCATTGTTTTTCCTTCAGGCTTTAGATTGCTTGTATTTTGCTGGATGCTACATTTTCTCTGTGTCTGGAAGCATACATTCATCTCATAATGTTTTGGATGACATATCCCACAGTTTTGGTTGACAAACTAATGATTTGGATGGTGAAACAGATTGGAGAGTCTCCCTTATTTAATCCATTAAATTCTAGATAATCTTCATTAGAGGCTCCAAAGACTTACATTGATTATTGGTTTTCAGTTCAAAATAGACCTTGGTGGATTTAAATGTAATCCCACAAAAGCTACCTGGAAGCTGACTTATTTTTACGTCAGTGTTTACATCTCTTAAAATACAGTCCTGGTTTCTAGCAGAAACAGCATCAGAGTAGAAACAAAGCAGATGTTTCTCTGATTGTATCTAAGGATATGTCAATGGTATTCTTACAAATAGAGAAATTTTGGCTTGGCAAACTAGTGGTGGCATTTTTGTTCTCATTAAAACATCAGATTGATAAAGTCCATGTACTGCTTTGTTCCAAAATGTTCAGGCTTCTTTAAACATTAGCATTCTTATGATTTCATTGGCATTGCAGCCTTCTAGGAAACTCACTTTTTACAGATCTCTTCCTTCACATCTTTCCTTCCATGAACCTGACAAGCGAGAAAAGACGTCAGCCCTAAGACTGCCAGTTGTAGCTGTTGCTGAAGACAAGGGATTACAATGAATACTTAAAATTCAGGTCCAGGAAAGCTTTTTCCTATTTGGGGCTCTGTCTCTCTCCCCATTGACAGAAAAGCCAGGACTTTTTTAGACTTAGCAATGTTCGGCGTCAAAATTCTCCAACTTCAGACAACATTGTCAGGGAAGTGACAGCTTTATATGTATCTCTTTGTAGAAGACCTCAGTAGTGTTGTAAATCCAGAGTATATTCACAACTGTTGTGCTTATACATTGCTGTAAAAGCAGATGGATATATCATGTGACGTGCAAACTACTGTTTTCACACTTAGGACACCAATCTGTAAATTTGAACCAGTAAATCTTCCTGAACATGAAGACAAAGTTGGTACTTGTTTCATAAACACATTGGCCATGTATATTATGGCTAATGCAGCAAATGTTCCCCTAAAGGATAAACAATGTCATCCACAGCTAAAGCGTTGTCTTTTAATGGCATGGTACATAAATTATAATGTCATTAAAAAATTTAATTCAAACTATTTACAAAAGCAAAATAAGTTCACCACAAAAGTGAGTGAAATGTAAATTAGAACTTGGATCTTTAGTCTGCCTCTTTAGCATCAGTGTAAACTCATTTCTAACAAAGTGGTGTTTGCCTCTGTCAGAACAGGATACTCCAGAGCACAGGAACAGTGTGCTGGTGAAGCATTCCAGCAGGAGTGTCCTTGTTGGCTGACCTTCTCTTTTCTCTGTCTTTTGTCTGTGATGCTTCCCCATTAATTGCATTTTCTGTCTGAGTAGGATTTTTACATTTGCTGGTGTAAGATTTATATATTTGGCAGCCTTTAATGATCAACTTGGCTAAGGATACTTTTCTAGTGAGACTAAGAGTGTCCACATGTGGTCTTTTCTGCCAGAATACATGAGTGGTAGAAGAGACATTACACAGCTATGATCTGATTAAATGAAGCTTATCCATAGTTCTGTCTGTCTTACCAGTTCAAAGATAGAGGTGTGATTCATGCTTCTTCCTTCAGACCTAGAATAGGACAGATACCATCACACGTTGTATTTTAGCCATGAACTGAAAAAGAAAAATTGTGAGGTGTCCCAATCCTGATTTCTGGAGGAAAATAAGATGACCGTGGCTTTCAGATCAAATAATTAGAAAGAATTCCTCTGTGAAAGTTGGAACAGGAGCAGACCATCTGTGAAGAACAGCTAAGAAGACAGGGACAAGTTCATACTGTGTCAAGCTGGGATAAATATGAAGTTAGGATTTCACATTTCCATTCCTTCCCTTCTCTTCTTTTCCCACTGACTTTTTCAGAGATTTACCAAAAAATTTAGCTCATGTGTCTACCTCATTGCTACACACACACACACCAGTGGCTCAGTTGCAGATTCCATCTGTATATTTCAAAAGCTGGGAGAGAAAATGGTGAGTCCCCTCTGAAGCAGCTTCCAGCAATACAGTGACAACTGAGCCTCTAATTTCCAGGGGATGCTACTGCCTCCTCTATTAAGACATTAAGATGCTGACAAGAAAGCTTCTGTGCAACTAGCTCATCCTGAAATCACAGTAAGGTCAGAACTGTGCTGTGAAACAATGCTTTGGCTACCTGACTGAGATACTGTTTGCAGTAGTATACAGAGCTCTGTGCCCCTCAATGAAGCCTTGGCAACCTGTCTGAAATTGGATGACTAGATAGCATCAGTATCTACTACTGCTTTATTTAACATTTATCTTGCCTGGAAACTTTGTCCCTCCCTGCTGGGCAAGGGACTGATAAAGCAAACAGTGAATTTTGCTGAGATCTTGAACAATCTCAGCTGCTTCAGTTGAAGCATTGAGGAGACCATCAGTCACCGAGATCCTATCCAGTTTTGCATCTACTTTTACAGCAGAATCATCTTCAAAGTCACAAATTGTCTGAGTGAGTGGAATGAGGTAGAAAGTAGTTGTCTTTCCCTAAACTCCTGCTTCTATTACCTGCTAATGTTGCTTTTATGTGTCTACCTAGCAGTAATGTCAGCAAGACAAGTAAATTTAATAGAAAGTATATTTTCAAAGCATCTTCACAGGCATTCAGAGTTGCAGAAGCTAAAGTGATGCCCTGTGAGGGAAAGGAGGGGGAAACAACAAAATAAACCAAGTTTTTGGCATGAGCGATCCTGGTTGCTATATCACTTGCTGTCACTAATATTATGCAGGTAATGGTTATAAGATTGAGCACATGCTCATCATTCTGGGCAAATAGTTGAATTCAGTTAAATTACTTGCTTGATTTTAAAATTTTAGTCTACTAATAAGTTGCAAATTATCTACATTTTGCTTTCTGAATAACAGATTTGTTTGGAAGACATTGTTTTTCAGAATAATAGAATTGTTTGTTAATAGGATTCTGGGCTTTCCAAGGAAGTGTTTTTCAAAATTGCCTTGGGTAGGGAAGGAGATGTCTGTTACAGAATGCAGCTACAGGTCCCTTCTCAGGAGAAATGATCATAGACAACTCCAGATCGTGAACTATTTGCTGTTTCATCAGGAACATTATCTCTACAAACTTTAAAGAACACCAGACCTTAGCTGTTGGCAGCTGCCAGTCCTGGAGCAGCAGAAATTACAGGAATCCATATAAGAGGACTCTTAACCTGAGAAGCAGGAAAAAGGCTTTGCACACTGTCACTTCCATCTCTGACCCAGACTCAGCTTCTTATAAAAGCTCCAAAGTTGCAGTGGCAGTCCATTTCTCTCACAAAAAATATTGGCAGTTGAAAAAAGAGTTTTGTATTTTGAGGATTTTCCTTTCAAAACAGACTCGGAATTTTATAAATCAGCCTAGTGCTGCAAGGAACTCTGAAAGAAATTGTCTAAAAAAGTAGCCAGGAGATGCCTGTGGGAGTAGAGTGAGTGAGCTAACAGAAGTCATGAATGCCTGGCTTCACTTCAGGTGTCATCAAAGCTGCCTTCATACAAAGCTGACTTCAGAAGGCCTTGACTCAGGAATAAAAGTCTCGTGTCAAGAGCTGGATGGTGACTAGTTCAGACCAGTATCACCACAATACCAGTATACATCAAATCTCGGGTGCTTAGACATTTAACGTCACTTTTATCCCCACATCACAATCAGTGTGGTAAATTCAGTAAGGGGGTTGAGAACAGACTTACTCTTATTTATCCTGGAAATAAGGCATAAACGTGAAGAGAAGACTCAGTGAAAAGACAAATAGTTCATGTTTATTTTGTATGCTTTTTTTCCCCTAAGAAATACCTACAGCTCAAAAAAAAAAAAAAAANAGACAGAAGTAGTAAGAACATGGCCAAAGTACACTAAGGAATACATGTTTTCAGCCCTGCCTTCTATTTCCATTTTCACTTGAATGCAAAAGAAGAGTGTTTTTAAAGTTTCCAATTGACAACACATAGCCCTAGTGGCTATTACCATTGACTCTGAAAGAAGCAAGGATCAGAAGCATTGACATAAAATGCAGTCGTTAGTAAAACTGTAGTTTATAGAATACATCTGGGGTACTTTGCTTTAGGAAAAGCAGGTTCATACAGCTGCACAGATTAATATGCTCAAGAATTGCTGGTATGAATCATGGAGGCATAACCTTTTTGGGGAATATTGTTACAGATTTCTTAATTGCATTATGCTAAGTTTTATTTATTCCATTTTTTCTACCTTGGTTCAACCACATAGGAAACAGGAGTAGTACAACTGGACTTTGAGAAAAAAATGGAGAAATATAGGGAGAAGTCACTTAGATTAGAGTGGAACACTTTTTGATACTAAAGGATATTTTTCTGCAGAAGGACTGAAGTAGGTGTTTCAGAAGTTGCCAGTCAAGAGACACCTAAAACCTAATGACAGAGCTACCTTCCTCTTCTTTCAACATGGCACAACAGGAGCCTGAGAGATGATTGTAGATAGATTTCAGCTGCTTTTACTAACCCCTTTTTTTCCTTCCCGAGTGTAATGTCTAGTGGCCAACAACCATGATTATTCAGCAACAGGAGAGTTCCCAAAAGTTTCATGACTTCACAGCCCGAAAGGTAACTTTAGACTAGCTGCAAGGATACGAGGCTATCTTTACAGCATTACATCCAAGGGTCATCAAAGGAGTGTTTCCTACTGAGTATCAGAGGAAGGGAAAGGGGCATTGCAAGATTAAGACCTTTTGTGTTTACTCCTAGTTACTCAGAACTTTTCCACAGATGATCTCTTCAATAGTTAGAATTGGAGAGGAAAAGGCAACAAGTCTGAGTAACTCACTCATTAATGATAATATTGGTCCCCCATTTTACATTGCGTCTCTGCATGTTGCTGTAGGTTATTGGGGGATAGGCAATTACTAACATTGGTGGAATTATCCTCTTTCTCTGGAACTGCAGCTACACATCACTTTTTGTTGTTTCATAGTCTATACTCCTTAATCTGTTTTTGGTTTTTTTTTCCCCAAGACATCTTCCCCAGTCATTGAAAAGGGGAACTGATATATGTGTAAGAAACCGAGGTGGTGCAGAAACTAAAACACAGCCCATAACATGGAACTGTCAGTGATAAACCCGTCTGGTAGAGGCAGGGTCTGTGATGTGGTATAAAAAAGCCAAACTGCTGGGAGTCCTTATGGGTGCAACAGGAAGAGCCAGAATGAGAAACCACATTTGTTACGCATTTATTTTGAGGATGTCCTTTTGTGTTGTTCCTAATCTGACTCAGTCATGGGCTATTGCCAAATAGGGGTGATCCCATTCCTCCTTCTCCCTGTGCTTCAGAGGTGACAGACACTGTTTGGTCCTTTATGACATATGAAATAATATATACATTATACAACTATGCAGCAAGTAATGTAAACTTGCTGATCTGATAGAGAATGTACCCTTCTTCTTTGTAGATCAGTTATTTGGTGGATCAGTGAACCAGAACATCTCATTCAGCAGCCTCGTATTTAATAGATCCAGTTTTAGGTTGGTGAAAGAAAGAGAGTAGAAAAGTGGTTCAGTTATGTAAGATTATACAGAACATGCAGATGTACCCTAAAAAATAGCAGGTAACTCTCTAGGACAGACTCAGTTCTAGGATCTCATAGTCTATTGGAACCTTCTGTGCCAATTTCTTTCCACTCAACAGATACACAAATACCTTGTATTTTTTCTTCCAAAGCATTGCAAAAACAACTGACTAATTCAACAACACAGATCCTTTCAGGATTTGTTGTAGATTCTGATGTTGACTTGCCCACTGGCTGTTGCCATCTTCCTTTTGTCTGCTTATGGACCACTTCTAGTGTCCTGTTAGACCTGCAGAATGTGGCTGGCTGCAGTGGGCTTTAGTTCCTCTTTCTCACACAAGTGAGCACTGAGACAAAAAGGTTAGGAGTTATATATGTGGTAAATGATGCTGTTGGATTTGGTTTGATCAAAACCAAATAGTTTCAGGTAGTTGAGCTAAGGCATGCAGCTGTGCTCACACGTGCACAATCCTTGATAACAGCTTTCTTGCTGCTCTTGCTTTTTTCCTCAGAACATTTCTCTGTAACATCACTTAAAGTTACATTATCAAATTATATTAATTAACACAGTGAATCAGGAAACCCAGCTACTATTTAGCATAATTTTGTTTTTAAAACTGATTGGACCCCAGTTCAGGACTCACCAGTAAAAGAGACATGGACGTACTAGAGAGAGTCCAGCCATGAAGAGATGAAGGGATTGGACCATCTCTCCTATGAAGAAAGGCTGAAAGACTGTTCATCCTGGAGGGGAGAAAGCTCAGGGGGATCTCACCAATGTATGTATATACCTGAAAGGACAGTGCAAAGAGAGCCAGTGTCTCTTCAGTGGTGGCCAGTGACAGGACCAGAGGAAATGGGCACGTGCTGAATACAGGAGGCTCCCTCTAAACACCCGGAAACACTGTGCTACTGTGAAGGCAAATGAGCACCAGCACGGGTAGCCCAGGATGGTGCTGGAGTCTCCATTCTTGGAGATATTAAAAATCTGATGACCCACAGTCCTGGGCAACTGGCTGTAGGTGTCCCTGCTTGAGCAGGGGCTTGTACCTGATGACCTCCATCATATCTCTTCTGTGATGCCATATACTCTCCTGCTTTCACTGAGAGTTTGAACTTCTATCACTTACTGCTTACGACCCTTTCTGATAATAAATTACACAGTAATATCATTTCCCAATGTGTCTGACTGTTCTGTATGATTCACCCACAAGAAGCAATACCAGAATTGCTGCCATATGCACTCTATCTTTAATCTTACCAAAACAAACACTGAAGGCATCAAGGGTGAAGCAAATTGCTCAGTTTCCTAAAATAGAACAAACAGCAACATGCTATCCTCTTCATCATGCAGAAATAACTGAAGAATTCTGTTAGTAATTAATGTGGAAAAAACTTAAGAGAAACGAGGCAAAACCTATATGAATGTGAAGGCAATTTAATAAAGATTTTGGACTATATAGTTAAACCCCTAATCTTCAGTGTCCTACTCTCAGACTTAGCTCCAAGAACAACATTGTACTCTGTGATCTATCTGCCACGAATAGAACTTTCAGTAGAGTTACCAAAGGCTGTATTCATCAAATGTAAGCACAGAGGCAAAGGAAATATGTTCACTTCTGGACCACTTTCCTCTGAATGTTTAACTGCTCACATGACACTTATTCCATTGGTTTCAAAGAATATATTTTATATGTGAAATGTAAAGCCGTACTTAATCCATGTAAGGATCAAGACCTACTTTTTTCACTGACTTGGTGTCTTCATCTGGAGGATAGCCATCTGCTGTTAGTGATACTGATAAGAGGCTTTGTAAAAATTCTGAAGGAGGTGAGCATTGCCACTATTTCTTTTTTACTTATTACTATCATTTATTCTTAGACAAATTAAAAAAACCCCACAAACAAAAACCAACAAAACCCATGCAGACTCACACAAGAAACAACCCCAAAATACAAAACACCCTCACCCCTTAACCACTTAATGAAATAAAATCTTAGTAAAACTTAAATAAGGTTTGTGATATCTTAACTTTCTACTAATTTTAACTGAATGTAGTTGTCTGCCAGACCAAGGCAGCTTCCTTTTATACTACTGATTGCTTCAGGATGTTCGAGATTTTGTCTTAAATATATAATAGCTGAACCATCCTCAAAATGTCTTTAAGGCAATACCACTTCTGTGCGCTTCTTTTTGGAAGATGTACTCAAAAGTGAATGTTCTGGGCTGCAAGTTAAATGCTGTTTGAGGATTTCTTGACTGCATGTACACTTACAAGATTGTATTATATAAATGTGTACAGAGATCTTTTGAAACAAGCCAGATCTGCTTATTATTCCAACTTAATTGCTGAACAGGCAGACTGCCCTACTTTCTTGCAACTTTTTATTGCAGGGAAGCTGACTAATCTGGCTCTTCCTCCATCAACAAAACTTTGTGAACAGCTCACATCCCACTTTGAGAACAAAATTAAGACCATTGTGAGTTAGTTGCCCTCTAACAAAGCTGCCAACACTAACAATACTCTAATTCCAAATCTTGAGCCTGTCAAAATTCTCAGGCTACAAATACTTTTGGCATTTTATGCTCCAACACCTCAGGGCACTATTATGTTTTGCCAAATCTTTGGTCTAAACAGTTACAGTTTTTCTTCATTCTCTAATCCCACTGGGTTCTCACATTGTTAATCTTTCTTTGATGGTGGAGAATGTCTTAATAATGACACAAAGTAAAACAATTATCAATCCAGTTTCAAGAAAAAAAGTCTGCTACCAGCAGAAGATCCAGTATATTGCCATGAAACTTTTTTTTTTTTTTTGTGATTGTAACACACTGTAAATGTGGCAGTATCTTTCAAAGAACATTTCTTGTCTTCATCTCAGGCTGGACCCTGTCCTCCGTACTGGGAAGCAATATTTTGAGGAGTTAATTTTTAATCTTTGTACCCTGACTGGTGATGAATTTTCACTGCTGCTGCTGCTTGACATCTCGATTTCCTTTGACATTATTTTGATCATAATAGAACAGTAAGTCTCTTGGCAACTGAGATTGATTTTGTTCTAGTTTTCATTGAGATATATCATGCACATAGTCATTCCACCTTTCTCTTTCTGTCCCTCTGTCTCATGGATGTATTCACAAACACACACACTCTGGGGTATTTTACATATATCGTAGCACAAAACAGGCAAGAAAAGGTGGTCTGATGGTTAATAACCAGCTCTCCTGGCCAACGTGTGTGTTCATTCACTGTCATTGTATTAGTAGATTATATACCTAGCACTTACACCATTTTTCACAGGAAGACATGAAAGCTTTTTACAAATCAGTAGGAACTGGTATCTCTGTAGAGACGTTGTTGCAGACAGCAAGGTTTTGCCTGTTACATTATTGGGGAAAGTTGTTAGCCTGGGTACAGAAACCAAGCTCTCAGCATACAAGATCGTGAAGAAAGGAGGATCATTATGGAACTCTCATGGTTTTTCAGGCATCCTGCCTCAACCTATTTATTTGACGCAGTTTTGTGCGCACTGTTCAGGATATAAACAGGTTTAGGTCCTGTTCTTTTCAGTCTCTATGTCTCAGTGCAAATCTTGTGTGTCATTTTGTTAGTTTCCATGCCATTTTATGCGGCCAGCACTGTCAGTTGGGCATCCATCTGCCCAGATATAATTTAATTCTATACAGCCTGGCAGGTCTGCTTAGGTCCTCAGGTGCTAGATCCCTTCCTTCTGCAATACAGTGTCTATTAGCACTGGCCTTTTTCTCAGCTTTTCCGGAGATGTGAAACAAAGACATGTAAAGCAAAATCACCAGTCACTGGTTCCAGAAAGTACTTGCACACAGTTGCCTTGATTGCATTCTTTGGTGATACTGAAGGTATTCCTGCCTTATAAATCAAATGCCCTATTTTACCAGCTCTTACCTTATAGTAAGGCAACTAATAGTATTATTCTTGGCCCTTTTCTAAAAAATTACTCTTGGTATTTCTTTTGTTTCTCAAAAAGGCTACCAAAACACAGGTCCATTTCTCTTTGTGGATTATATTATTTCAAATGTTTTATATAACCAAGTCCTCTTATGTCAGCATCTATCCTCCAGATTGTTTTGAAAGTATCTGGGATATTTAGTAGGTGATCTGACTTTCTTCAAGTAGAAAAAAAAAATCTTTAAAGGTTAGAAAAAGAAAAACTTAATTTCATTCTTCTCGGGTCATTGTTTCATTGATTTGTAAGACTATATTAAATATTATGGATGTATTTAATAAAAAATATATTTTAGATTAGTCCAGTTATAGAACACCCCAGGTTTCCAATAGTGGTAATTTTTTATAACAGACTTTATGTCAGAAAATTCTTAAAATATTGACTTTAACTGACTGTAACTGTACAGTACTGAAAGTTATGTTTTACATTGTCTCAGATTTTCTACACTGCATTTGTTATTTTGAGAAATTCAAAATTGTTTTAATGCAGCTATTCCTGAAAATCCAGCCTGGGTTCAAAAATCAAAGCTGCTTTTTTTCTGATCACACCATATCACAGATAATAAAGACTAAAGAATCAGAGGTTAACTAATAAATCTGGTCATCTTATATAAATGGAAAAGTATCTAGCTAATTGTCCCACTGCCATGTTGATTCTACACCATTACCAAAAATTAAAGGTGGGGGGAAAATATATTTTAATCACAGAAAAACAGAAAAAGAAAAAGCAGCTATGACTCAATGAAGACCAGGAGTAAGGCTGTTGGAAGAAGTAATCTTTATATAATCACTTTGTTGACCACAGTCACATTTTAAACAGATACAATTGTACCAATCTTAGCGCAAAAGGCTTAGGGACAACTTTCAGCACAGTGTCAAGTTCCCATTAAATAAGCCAAAATTAAGTACACTTAACAGTAATCATTTTCTTTGAAATGGCAATTTCCACATGTGTATTCAAGCTAGAAGATGACTATATACCACAAACCTGTATTCTATATATACTTTACATATTTTTATATACAGGCAT
>VZTX01027771.1:21337-36006 GCA_013400915.1 Pardalotus punctatus
CAGCCCGCCCCGCTATCCAATCCGTCCCGTTTTCCAGCCCGCCCCGCTATCCAATCCGTCCCGTTATCCAGCCTGCCCCGCTATCCAATCCGTCCCGTTATCCAGCCTGCCCCGCTATCCAATCCGCCCCGTTATCCAGCCCGCCCCGCTATCCAATCCGTCCTGTTATCCAGCCTGCCCGCCGTTACGGCGCGAGGGAGACGCGCCTGAACCCCGCGCCACAGCGCCCCCTGCAGGTGCGGGGGAATCATCGCACCCGGCCGGGAGCCCGACAGCGCCCCTGCCGGCTGTGAGCGGAACTGCACCGAACGGGAAGGCGCCCGGCAGCTCCGAGCGGGCTGACCCCGGGCTTGTCGGCTTTTGTTTGTTGCTACTGCTCTTGTTGTTTCTTGTTTGCCTTGTTATACATACCAGTAAAGAACTGTTATTCCTTTTCCCATATCTTTGCCTGAAAGCCCCTTGATTTCAAAGGTATAAGAATGCAGAGGGGAGGGGGTCATAGTCTTCATTCCAAGGGAGATTCCCACCTTCCTTGTCACACACCTGTCTTTCAAACCAAGAGACAAGTGAAAATATGTTCCAGTATTCTGCTGAATACTAAACCAGATCTAACAAATCCAGCACCATACTCTGTTTTATGCGGTGTCTATTCCTTCTGACTGAACCCCTATTGATTTGCAATATGCTTCTTAGGATACAAGGCATAGCTGTCAGATTAATTTCCGGAATTCTATATCTGTCTTTATGTGCAAATTTTAACAGAAATGAATGGAGACAAATGTGTTGTGACTCAGCTTCAAATTGTACTCACGGCGTGCTATATTGCCTACATACAATGGCATACCATTCACCATTCTAGAAAACTCTCTTTTATAAAAATTATTGCAGAAAATAGCCATCAGCACCATCCATGGAAGATACACTTTGAAAAATGTGTCTTTGAAAGTTGTCTTTTTTAAAGACTAAATAGACTTCATTGAAAGGCCCAGTTCTTGTGCTGAACCTGAAAGAGAGTCTTAGATTATTCTGAATTAGCCCATGAACCTCATCTCCCTTTGTACCTGATTAGGTGAGCTTAAAAAGAAGAAATAATGATTCTGTAATTTCTTCAGGTCACGCTGAGGAATAATTTTCCCTCCAAATGATTACTCAAGAGAATTACTGCAGTCTTTAGCCATGGCATAAATCTATATTAAAATTGTTACTTCTTTTGTCTGAAGCATGTGATCAAATTGCAAATCTTCAGTCTTTTCTAGGAATCAGATGGACAGTGAGCACTTGATTTAGAAATGCACACTTTGAGTACCTGATAGTGTTTATTATAGCATTTGCACTGCTGAAATCAGTGAGACTTGTGATGCCATCAAAATTTATCTGTTCTTATTACTCTTTAGTCTTAGTTACCAGAACTGTAAATAAAAAAGAAGAAATTATACAGATTATATAAGGGAACTTCTCAAAATGTGTGCTTTGTCTTTGCTTAATGTACTTCCTCCCTTCTATCCCTATTATTTTTTGCTTTGGAATTATAATCATAAAAGGAATATTTTAATATAACATTTTGTTATGGTCTATGCTGCTTACATTGCTCTGCATTCACTAAAGGGAGTCTAATATTGCAGTTCTATAATAAATGTGTCAAGCCTTTATTTTGAGGCTTTACAGCCTGAAAGAACTAGGAGACATGCAGAAAAACATCATGTGTATTTTTTTTTTCTAATTTTTTTTCAGCTCCACTTCTGTATCCTTGCATTTCCTGATGCTGATTTCTGAAAAAACTGTCTCTGGCTCTCTTGCTAGTTACACAACTTTCTTACCTCTGCTCTTCTCTATTATTTTTGCAGATCTGAAGAACTCTCTGGAAGTTCCATGAAGAACAAGACTACATTATGGACCACCAAATTAACAGTGAAAATTACAGGAAGAATACATTCGGAAAGATACATGCCAGGGTAGCTGAGGGAATGTGAAGTTTAAGAAGGGTAAGATCATGAGTGTACTCACCTCAATTCCTGGACATGTAACTAGAATCTGCTGTTCAGGAACAGAAAGGACAGCAATCTGGCAACAGAGAATGTAAAATTAATTTCTTGATAGAATCAGTCTGAACTTTCAAAATACTGCAGGTTGAATTTAGATGTCTAGGACATGTAATGGTTTAGATTAGGTTAGATCTGTGTGATGACTGCATTTGTTTCCTCTCTGTAATGAAGATCACTTGTACACTAAGTGATGTAGTATTAGTGTAAATATAGTGTAGTATAAATGCTATAAACTAAAGTTTAATATTTTTTTGTTACCAGTGAGTTTTAGGGCATTTTATCTTAAGTAGTGCCATTGTATTGAATTGTGTGGCATGTTTTTATAATCCAGGCAGGTGCAAAATAGAAAGGAAATTATTCTGAAATATATAAGTTTTTGAATGTCAGAGGACACAAGGTCAATTAACTTGCCTGGCATGTATTATAAGTCACCAGAGAAATGCATTGTTTCATATCAAAAGCAGTGGTAACATTCCAGCATTTTATAAAGCTGTTTCAGATAAATAGCCCAGTAATCCATTCGTGGTTAAGAAGTGTAATTTGGATCTGTATGTCTGAAAAGAGGCAACACAAGTAATGTCTTGTGTGAGAACTCCACTAAACTGCATATACTGCTTGTCCCTTAAGTTCCTAATCATACATGATACTGACAACATGACTTTGACTATTTTATATTCCCAGAAAATATAAATGTAATAGGTTGAAATTATTAACTTCTGGAAAATTCAAAATTTGTAAAGGCTGTAATGACAACAATGGTCCTACTAGGAACTTCATAATAAAAAAAATAATGCTTTTATATGACTAATTAGCTCAAAATGTGGTAACAGTAAGCACATTTTCAAGTTTAGCATTAAACACATTATCTTTAGTAGACCATTTGGTAGACAAAGAAATCTTAAAATTATCCCAGATGCCTTTCTGGATAGCAGTACAGGTCTTTTTACAAGTTCTCATGGCCTTCAGTGTCACACAAAGGCCTTACACTGAGAACTCTCTTTTCCACATAACTGAGAAGAATTTACCAACTTTTTACAGTTTATTTTTTTCTCTTGACAGTCAAAATTATGACATGTCCTACCAGCAGAACAAATAATGTGGGAGGACCCTTCCATTCAGCACAAGACTTATATTAACCTGCCTCTGAGGATGTTTGCATTAGTCTGGCTCACATGGATAGAACAAGGATGTGATTTCTTTTCGAAATGCTGTCTGAAGATTGTAAGCTCCACAAGAAATGTGATAAGTTATTTCAGGACAATAGCCTCTTCTGCTCTAAGAACAAGCCTCAAAGTGAAAGTACATTTCTTTGGTTGTGTTACCAACATAAAAACCTGTACCTTACTATTCATGTGTTGTCCTATAATGTCCTGTAATAAGTGTTGAGACCTGTCTTAGAGTGCACTTTCTCATACTTTAAATAACCAGCATAAAAGAGCATCAGAAATAGAAATTTCATAGTTTGCAAACTCCAAGATTTCCAGTCTCTGTTATTGTGAAGGTCGGGACAATGCATCCATAGTGGGCTTCTTTCACTGGAACAAAAGAAAAAGAAAGCCAGTGGTGATTCTTTTGGGATTAAGGGGAAGGAGATATCCCATACGTGTTCCTAGAGGAACTGTTTGCATACCAGAAATGGAGTATGGAGGGAACAGCATTCCAAGGTTAGCTCTTGGCTTTAGGGCAGAGCTAAAGTCTTGTGATCACAGCGGTGGCTGCGAAGGAAGTATCATGTTCTTGCAAGGGATCATGGTTTAGCCAGTGGTTCTGATGAGTGAGATTTGCCTACAGTGGTTGTCAGGCAAAGCTGAAACTTTTGTCCGTGCTGCTTCACCCAAGCTCCACGTGGCAGCATGCCATCTGAGTCCTCGCATTCTGGCCAAACTCCTCCTGGCCTCCTGGCCACTGGCTGTTCTGTAGGCAGTGTGCACAGCACGGGTGCACATAACCAATGCTTAAGTCTCTGATGCTTTCCTGCACAGTTTGTTGTCAAGAAGTTAGATGGAGTTTTATAGATTGTTGTTTTATTCTTAGCCCTTCATTTTCTTCAGTGTTTACCCTAAAATGCCAGGACAGGTGTTACCTGATCCCAGCTGCTCTAGGCTGGCTCCCACTCCTTTGTCACTTCATTGGATCTTTATATAGCACAATGGGGTGGTGGGCAGAGGGGTTTTTTCTTTTTTTCTTTTTTTTTTTTTCAGTGCAGAAGAATGTTCTGATAAATTATTTGTGTTTGCTTTCAAACATCAGGAATTACTAAAAGTGCATTGATGTGCATAATGTCTTGGAGAATTTATAATTTTAACTGGTCAAGGCTTTTTATGTATATAAAATAAGGCTGACCATTATGGTTTGACATGTCTGTTTCCTCTGTTCTCTGTGCAGTATTCACTTTCCAAGGTCCCTTGGGCACTTTCACTTGACCAACTCTTTTCTCAGTACAGGGGTCCATAGCATAATTTGTCTTTCCATTTCTTTACCTCTGGTACATTGTATTCTGGAGTTTTATGAGATTTTTTTCTCCCTTTTCTACTGAAAGCCTCAGGATTGTTATTGGGTATTTTCAGGGGAGGAAGGAGAGAGTAGAGGTCTTACAGCATGCAATAGAAATAAATTATTTATTTTTTAACTTTTTTGGACTTAACAGCTATTCCACAGTTGCCTACAATGTCAGTGTACTGAACTCAGGGACTAAAGTGTTTCTTTTCAGTCTATGCTTTCTCTCTCTTCTTTCTAAACCCAAAATCTGTACTTACGCTACCAGTGTACGGAAACACCTAACCTGTTCAAACCAAAATGTGGAATAGCTCGCAAAATCATGTGTCTCTTTAGCTTTGCCATTTAGGGTTGTCTATATTTTTAATATCAGTTCAGCTGGATGGAGTTAGCCTGTGACAGGCTACGGAAAGCCTACTTGTTTTTTCCAAAACAGGGGTTAGCTCCCAGTATAGATTTACCTCAAATGCACAAGGTGAAACAACAATGTCAGTCTGGTTGTCAGAAGGTAAACAGGAATCCAGAAAAACTGATTTTGGTTCAGCAAAAGGGAAGAGTGTAGGATTTCACAATGATGTGCTCAAGCAGCACTGAAATGTGTTGTCATTTCATATATTTCTGTACATCAGCTGTTTTGGTTTTGGCTCCCTTTTTTTGAATAATTCACACTAGAGAATGAAAGAAAGTAAGCCTTACTGCAGAAAATTGCCAACTTCAGGGTGCTTGCTCTCTATTGAAAAGCTAGATGTTTTATCTGTGTAATTTATTTTTGAACACCTGTATTTCTAGATCCAGTTTTGGACTTCTGTAGTTCTAGATAACGTTATGGGAAGTACTTAATCACATGAAGAACTGAAACAAACATCTGCCTGGTAAAACATTGGAAACTGAACCAGAGCAACTATTTTGGAATGGTAAGTACTCTACTTCAGTTACTTAGGAATTTCAGTTCTTGGTTTATTTATTCCTCCATGAGAATTTGTCTTCATATAATGTTCAGTTTTATTCATTTACTTAGAAAACTCCATTGCTCATGAGGTGCTATCCAGCAATACTGTTATAGCAGCTAAAACTTTCCACTTGGTGTCAAAGTTGTGACCAGACCTTTTCACAGTATGCATGGTACACCTCATGCTACTTATTGACAGAAAACTATTACCCTGTCCCCAACTCCTTCTCTGCACACAGAAGTTTACCAGGGTTCTGGGTTTGGTTGGAGTAGAGTTAATTTTCTTCACAGTGGCTGGTATGGGGCTGTGTTTTGGATTTATGCTGAGCACAGGGTTGATAATACAGAGATGTTTTTGTTATTGCTGAGCAGGGCTTACACAGAGCCAAGGCCTTTTCTGCTTTTGCGCTTCCATGCTGGTGAGGAAGTTGGGGTTGCATGGGAGGCAGAGAGGAGATACAGCTGGGATGGATGACCCCAACTGACCAAAGGGACATTCCAGACCATGTGACATCATGCTCAGTACATAAAGTAGGGAGAAGAAGGCATAAAGGGTGCATTTTTTCAGTGATTGCATTTGTCTTCCACAGTCACCTTTCTGTGTCCTGCTTTCCTGGAGATGCTGAACACCTGCCTGCCCATGTGAAGCAGTAAATAAATTCCTTGTTTTGGTTTGCTTGTGTGCATGGCTTTGCTTTCCCTATTTAACTGTCTTTATCTCAAATCATGAGTTTTCTGACTTTTACCCTTCCCATTAACTCTTTGGTCCCGCTGGTAGGGGAGGAGCAAGTGGCTGCTTGCTGGGATTGAACCACAAAAACGAAGAGGCTACTCCTGAATAACGGTATTAGGATGAACAATTATATTCAAGAATTTGACTTACTGAAGTTAATTTGACATATAGTCTTATTTTAAGCAGAAAATCATCTACCAGCCATAGTCCAGTAAGAAACAATGAACATTAGAAGGGCAGGTATTTCAGAATTGTACCTGCAGCCTTTTACCACATGGTACACAAAGCAAAGGAAGATACAATGCCTGCTTTGAACTTTTGTTCCCTGGGACTTGACAGTCTTTTCCTTTCCCCATCAATAGGTTCAGTGGTGATTTATAAAGGAAAAAAACCAAAAAACAAAACAAGAAAAAACAATGCAAACAAAAAACCCAACCCCTCTCCCTACCCACTCCCCCCCGCCAAAAAAAACCCCACCAACACAAACTACTAGAGTTCAGGCCTAGAGAAATCTGTTAGAAAAGTATAAGTTGTTGTGAAAAAGCACTTAAATGAAAAACATTAAATGTGAGGTTTTTCTCTTCAAAGCATTGAGTCACGATTATGATATTACACCAAAATTGGAAGGAAACCCCATAATTTCCATTTATTTCTGCAAATATTTTGGCAGTTTTGTCCAGACCTTATCATTCTTATGTCACATGCAAACAATCATACTTAATAGATTCTGTATTTCTGAGAACTATTTTTAGATGAAGTAAAGGAAAACTCTCTAGACTGTTTTGCTGCTTGAAGTAGCCATGCAGAGCTGCATTCAAAATGTTGAGTCACTTGGTTTTGGAAGGCTTGATATCCAGAGTTTTAAAGGAGGTCTGCCTTTCAGACTGCTCCCTTACACTTTTTTGAAATTGTTTAAGGAAGTATATCTAAGAATGTGCACTCAGACCTGCCAAAATGAAAAAATCACAAAATCTGTGGTTAAAGATGTTAGGGGTAATTAAAGTGTTCTGCCCATTAATCCTGTTATCACCCAGAGAATAGATGTTAAGTTCTAGAATCATATCTGGAAAAATATCTTGAAGTACTGCATTGTAGATCAAACACTGTCTTTGCATTTAAAAAGGAAGGGAAAAAGAAAAGGAGCCTAAAGAAAAAACCTATATAATTCTTGAATAATTGAGAATACTTTCAGATGGGATCTGCAAGAAAGTAGGGATGAAACTATTCCAAATTTGTTGTGGCAACTTTCTTCATGTCATGACTTGATTTATTTTTATTTGGTCTTTATAACTGAGAATTCCTTTTTTCATCACGTCTGCATCATGCCTTGCTCGGAACAGAGTTTGTTTTGTTGACGGGCATAAATATTTGAATCTCTCTGTGAGGAGGATTTGGTAGCTGGGTGAATTGGTAATAGACTATAGTGCATTTCACCCCAAGGGTCACTAGTTCACATCCGTATCAGGTCAATAGTGGCAGAAAGTCATTATGGATCTGGCTGGCATCTGCCTCGTGGCCATTNCTCTTCCTACCTGCTCCCGAGGAAGGAGCACAGTTCCTTTTCGTGGATGGAGCCCCTTCAGCCCTCGGGAGCCGCGGGGGGGACAGCAGGGCAGCCTGGCCNCAGCCCCGGCCCCTCCCTCGCAGCCCTCTCTGCTCCGCACCCCGTGCCCGGCCCCGGGGCGTGCTGCCAGCAGTTTTTTCGGTCAATTTCACCGACTCTTGCCGCTGTTCGGCCGCTTTCTGATTCCAGGGAAGTAGCAGGGGGAGGGCAGTGCGTGGCTTCAGCTCGGGAAAGGCTCGGGAGGCGGCGGGGGCCTCCAGGCCGCCCTGCCCTCGGCCGCCGCTTGGGCCCGGGCAGCGGCGCCGGTCTGAGCGGGGCTGCGCTGCCCCGGCAAGGCTCGCGTTGGGAGCACCATGTTTTAAACACGTGTGTAGAAATAGGTCCGTGTAGAGCCATTGTGTAGAGCCTTCCTCCATCCCTTTTCCTCCCCCTCTTCTTCTCTTCGAGGGGAACTGGAATCCGAACGGTGGGGTGTAGGAGGAAGCGAATCCCCGTGAATCCCATCTGAATAAATGTCTATATTAATGAATTATTAACTCGGCCGCTCGTGACCTTAAAACTGGAATGAGGAGACGCCTAGGGCAAGAAGAAAAGCTGCTGAATCCTTTATCGGACTCCTGTCAGAGGTAACCGACCATTTGTCTTCCCCAGATCAGGAGAATTAATTAATATGAAAGGCAAACTTTTTAATTGTGTGTCAAACGAAATCAGATAGTGTGTCCCCGATTCAATCCCTTTCTAGAAGGGGTTTAGCTCCCTTTTCTAACCTAAGCCTAAAATAAAGCCTTAGAGTTTCCAAGAGAAGGGCATCCTTCATAAGTGTTGTTTCCAAAACAAAACCAACCGACCAAAAGAAAACCCCAAAACCCCCACAAAACCCCAACCAAACACCCTAAAAGGAAAAAAAATTCAAACAAAAAAAGAAAACAATTGCAGGGAAAATGATGAATTTGGGTAGTTAATTTATCGATCTTGGCTCCTCTTCCCGCTTGTTTTATTTTAGAGGTCATTAATCAATGAAGAAAAACACCACCGTGTTCCCCCTTTGCATTTAATACACTTACCCTCCTTATTTATTTCTTTTGAACAAATTCCTAGCAAATATTCACCAATCGATTCGTAGGCAATGGATTTTTATAAAGGTTTGATCGCCTTCTAAACGGTCAATGTGATTTGTTTCAGCACTCGTCCTCTAAATAATGAAAAAGCCTGAGAGAAGAGGAAGGAGGTGACAGCAGTTGAAGCGTCCTTTCTTTTTTTCCCTCTCATCTTGTACATTCAGGAGCAAAAAACAAGTTTAAAACATAATTTTAAAAAAAACTTCGCAACAAAAGCAAACCCAAGAAATAGTACCAAATAGATCAGCTCGGGAGAGACAGAAGGGACGCGCACAAACCGCTCTGCCTGGGGAAGCGAGACCAGAGGTCAGGGTTGGCTAAAGCCACCCCGGGGAGGCGCAGATTCAGGGCTGGGAGCCCTGCTGGCGGGTCTGACTGCTCTGCTCTTCCCGAGGGAGTGAAGGGGCCGCGAGCGGCGATGTTTTGGAGAGGCTGGGCGAGATGCCGTCCTCTGCCTTGGTGAGACACGCCGCTCCCTTTGCCGCCGGCCCGGCGCAGAGAGCCCCACTGTCCCCGCCCGCCGCACGGCACCGGCGCTGACCCGCTGCTCACCGACCTTCCCCGCGGGCGCTCCCCTCCTTGCCCACCGCGGGTCGAGCGGACCGGCACAGCGGGGGTTCTTGTCGCTAAGGAAAAATCCAAATGACAAGGCGCAATGTGTCCGCCGGCCCCTGTCGCCCCCGCCCGAGTGAGTGACCAACCGGAGCAGCGGGCAGAGCCAGGGGCGCGGGCCCGCGCTGCAGAGGGGACCGGTTCCCTCCCTGCCGCCCGCACGGCCTGAGGACCGGCAAAGACGGCGAGCCTTCTATCTTCCTTTCCTCCGGTTCGGCAGGGTCCCGAAATGTCAAGGGAGTCTACAAATTTTATTCTGCCACCTTGATCGCTCAAAGAGCTACTTTTCCTCTTAGTTAAAAAATACCAAAAGCAACAGATTAAAGTACTCTTGAATATGATCCCTCATGGAATACTTCTGTTAACAACTAGAAGCAAATGCAAGTATTGACAATGTACTTAAGTCCATTAGTTAGAATCTTTCCTCTACTTCATCACGTTTTTCTAGAGCGAAACGAATTTTCAGAGATTGCTACCACTAAAAACAATGTAGTAGTTTCAAAAGAAGTCCAGAAAGGAAAACAACAATTGCGCAGACGTGCACGTTGGGGAAAAAAAAAAAAAAAAAAAAAAAAGCCGGAGGGGGGGGAAAAAAAAGGGGCCCAGGANGTCGGATGAGGCGGAATAAAATCGGGACCAGGAAGGAGCTGGGTAGGGATGAGATATTGCATTAATGCAGTGGAAACAGAGAAAACCAAGTGCGCCCACTGTCAGTGTACCCAACACCACGCTATGCGCCCGGCAGTGACGGTGCGAACAGACTCCCAGCCCGCATCTCTGTCCCTCAGCTGAGCGGTAGCGCTGCAGAACTTCAGAAAACAGATTAATAGAGCAAGAAGGATGAAAATTATTGCATCTTGCACTATGAAATTGATCAAAGACTAAAAGAAGGTTTTTATATCCAACTTTATAACCCCTAAAAATGGGAGTTGGGGGTGTTTCTACTTGTGTTTGCCTTTAATTTAGGTGTTATCAATCTATACAGCAGATGACGGATGACCTTGTCAAAATGACGCCAGTCAAAACATTTTTTGCCCCAGCCCTGTTCAAATTTGTGTTAAAATGTCCTGCCTTAGACACAGACAAAGTCTAAACAGCAGCAGCTTTCCCAGGCTCTGCGAGAATGAAGGGTGGGAAAGAAATAAACGAGAAACAGGGTGGGGAGAATGGCGAAAACATTTTACACGCTCCTACCTTATGTCTGTAGGCAACTGTGCATTCAGAGTCAGCATAACACCTGTCTACGGGGGCTCTGCTGACACTAGAAAGATGTTTTGGGAAGATAAACAGTTTGTGTAGTTTGTGTTAAATGCAAGGCATACTATTGTACATGCGATACACCTAAGAGATTATAGTTCTCGTCTGTTTTTCATACGGTGTGGGAAAGAAACTGAAAAAAACCCCAAACCTGTTAAATACTCACTGATACGTGAGCTCAACAACTGAGCAGTGGGGCGGGAAACGCAAATTTCTGAGCAAAGTGGGGACGAAAAGTCACTGGAGATGAGAAGTTTCTCGCCACAGGTTGCATCTCCCTCTGGCATACTTACACTGCGTGGTAACCGAGTACAAAGAGCAGGAATGAGGCGTGCCAGTGGTGCTCGAGGGTGCAAGGTCTGAGGAAGGAGAAACTCTGGGGTGGTGGGTTCCGTCAGCTGTGTTGGGTAGCAGAGGGGAAAGGGAGGCATGTCATTCCAGCAGATACGTTAAGTAAACTGGCTGGGACAGGACAGGTCGGGTAGGTGTCTAAAATCCACCCTAACCCCTGAAAGCCAAAAAGCAAGTGAGGGAAGAGCGCAGCTAACGGGGGGCTGGCCGGGTGCAAGGCGCTTGGGCCGGCGGGGCCGGGACCTCCCTCAGCTCGGCACTGGGGTCGGCGCAGAGGCGCGGATCCCACTCGGGAGGTCGCCGGGCCATTGCTCCCCTCCCGTCAGGACGAAAGCCAAAAGCCCAGCTCTTTCCGGGGAGATTATGCTTCGGATCTGGGGGAAATGGTGGGGGCGGACGGGGGAGAGGGAGAGAGAGAGAAAGAGAGAGCGANAAGGGAGGGAGGGAGGGAAGGAGGAGGGAAAGGAAGAAAGGGGCACCTTTAAAAGTTGAGCAAGGAACAAAGTGGGGGAAGTTGCCAAAAAAAGAGCTCTGCATCCAGACTCGCTGGTAACTTCCCGATCCCTCCCCTCCCTCTCGTACACACCACACACACTTGTATTTTGCGCTGTCGTAAAACCCACGTGTCTCGCCCGGAGCCTGCCAGAGCCGAGCCGAGCGCCCGGCCGCGACTGCGATGCGCAGCCACGGCAGAGGGAGCCCGGCGGCTCGCAGCTAGCCGGCCCGCCGGTCTCCGGCACCTGGAGAAAGATCACCCCGCTCTCGCGTGGACAAAGACCAGACAAGTCTCTGCTCCCGGCCTTTCTCCGGCTCGAAGGCTCCCGGGACAGCCGGCACCTCCGCACTCCACCCGCGCAGCAGCGCTCGCCCCGCTCAGGTAAGGCAGACCCGGGCCGGGCCCCTCGGACTTGCCCGGCGCAGCGGGGCTCCTTCGCCCGAGGGCAGGGCACCGCCGGCCCGTGCCTTCCGCCTGGGAACGCCGGTGTGGAAAGCAGCAGCGGCCGGAGAGGAGAGACCCGCGCGTGTGTGCGTGTGACTGAACTTTCCTCCGCCTCCTCCTCCTCCTCCCTTGTTGTCAGCGGAGAGTCGTTTGCTTCCGCGGAGAGAGGGAAGGGAGTGAAAGGGGAAGACAGTGCGTGCGCCGGGGACGGGGTGAGCTGCGTCCTGCGGGGCGGCGGGGGGGGCTCTCCGGCCGTGGGCCGGCGTGAGGGACTGCCCGCCACCGCCTGCGTCCTGCCCGTGCTCCGGGGCTGGCAACGGGGGACAGCCTTATCTCTCCGGCCACCACTTTTCCCGTCCTGGGGCTTTTCGGGATGAGATTTTCCCCTGATGAAGCTGGCACGGGCAGGGGAAGCGGCGGGCGCACGGCCCCGCAGCCGATCCCGCACGGCCGCGGCGCAGAGCCCACGCGTGGCCCAGTGTGTCCGGGTGTGTGTCTGACCGCGGGATCGGGGCGGCCCTGCCGGGGCGGGGCGGGGGGCTCACATCTTCTGTCCCCTTCCTCCCCGCTCCACAGGCAGAGCGATGCTGAAACCCGGCGACACTGGCGGATCCGCGTTCCTGAAGGTGGATCCCGCCTATCTGCAGCATTGGCAGCAGCTTTTCCCGCAGAGCAGCCAGCTCAAAAGCAGCGGGCCCCTCGCGCAGCTCCAGCCGCCCGAGAGAGCCGAGCCCCCGGCTGACAGTGTCCGCCAGCGCCCGACCTCCCTCTCCTCCGCTTCCTCCTCTTCTTCCTCGTCCACTCCGTCTTCCTCCTCCGCCTCGTCCTGCGTCGCGGCGGCGGCCGCTTCCCTGGCTGGCCTGACCTCCTTACCTGTGACCCAGCTCCCGGTCTTCGGCCCGCTGCAGAGCTCGGAGCTCCCGGCCGGGGGAGCGCCCGCTCCCCTGCAGGGCAAGGATTTGTGCGGGGCCGGCAGCGGCGGCGGCAAATGCGGCGACCGTGGTGCCGCTCGGTACCGCTGCACAGCCGAGGAGCTGGACTACTACCTGTACGGACAGCAGCGCATGGAGATCATCCCCCTGAATCAGCACACCAGCGACCCCAACAACCGTACGTATCGTGCCCCTTCTCGCAGTCCTCCACTCCTTGTCCTCCGCCTCTCTCCTCACGGGGCCAGCCCGGGGACGCTCCAAGGCTGGGGGACCGCACTTGGTGTCTGCACCGCTCTCCCTCCACGAGGAGCATCCTCCGTCTTGCCCTTCCTTCCCTTTAGTTTTTGCGTTGTTACCAGTGGAGACGGTTGTTCAGGAGACGGGCGGCAACCCTTTGGTAGCACTTTTTCTTGTCTGAAACCCATGTCCATCCCTGGAAGGCACGCTTCACTGGAAAGGCTGTGGTGGGGGTATATTTCTTTCGGAGGGTTCCTTAGGAAAATGGCTTCAGCAATGATTCAGGGCAGCTAGCGATAAAGCTGGTCCTTTCTCGCCTTGTATGTCCCGCTCCATTCCTGCCCGGAAAGCCCAGGCTTCCCTGAATGCTCAGAAATCAATTGCTCCTCCGAGCTGGGCAGGGGAAAAGTTGCAGTTTCCATCAGATGGTCTAGGGCAAAGTTTTTCTTATCTCGGAGTATCGTTTTCCTTTCAGACCTTGTTAACACCTTGCTGGTTTTAGTTTTTACCCCTACGGAAAAGCATGACATGGTCATTTAAAGAGAAAAGTTTATTTTCTAGACGACAAAGTCTGCTTGAGTGTCAGAATTAATTTAGGACTTGGTGGTTAGAAGCAGTTTAATATTGCTGTTACAGTTGGGGCTTTTCTTAGGGGGGGGAGGGGGCGCCCCTATTATTGAAAATGTGTATCGATGAGAGGTTTGTAATTTTAGAAACTGGTTCTGTTTGTCTTTTCTTCCTGTGTCTATCAATACTACAGCACCGAGGAAATTCACGGGGTGAGAAGAACTATATGAACTCCTGTTCATAATTTTTATAACTAACGTTCAGAGCACACAGATCTGTCCCTTTTAAAACACATGGCTTCGGCGCATGCACTTTCTCCCCCTCCCATTGTTTCAAACACTGTCTTTTATCCTAAGTTATCTTAAAACTCTTTACTTTTGTTGTCCTTCTCAACCACCGCTCCCCAAATGTCTGTTTAAGGAAGGCTGTTGAACAGACAAACGATACTCCAAACTAGCCATCCATAAACACACGCCCAAGCAAAACGCGGATTCGTTTAGTTTAATTTCAGATGCGGAGCTTGTTTTGAAAGTTTCCATGACACTCTACTGCGTATTAATTAAACTGTGCGGGTGCTAGCATAGTGTTAAGCTCTGTGCATATGTGCGAGAGGAAAGTTGAGTCGGAGATTTTTCCCGCCTTCTTATCATTGCAAACCTTTCTGTGCTGGGTGTCGACTTTATTTTGAGAGACTTTTTCGTGCTTAGTTTTACTCTGTAGTGAAACCTGTTCGTGTGTTTTGTATTCTCGGGTGAAGAAAACGTGATCCTGTAAATTACATGCAGAAAATGGAATCCGAAATTCACTTCTAATCGACAACCAACCCGTTCAGGCAATACATGTATTGCTTCTCGGAGCCGCTCTGTAAAGC
>VZTX01027773.1:6728-24635 GCA_013400915.1 Pardalotus punctatus
TTTTTTTTTTTTTTCTCTTACAGTATTGCAGCCAGTTCTCTCTTGGAGGAAAGATTATATGGCACACCCTATGCTGGGCCAAGTCCCTGAGGTAGGTGGGAGCTCATGGGGCGTTTGCTTGCATCTGCATGGTGCCTGTCAGCAGTGCCATTTGTACATCAGGGACTTGGCAGTGAGCAGTAGTCCTGCTCCTGCCCCTGTCAGAGCTACTTTCCTTTGTGATGACTAGCATATCCCTGTTGATATCAATTACCAATCAGGTATATGAGCATGTTTAAGCTGATTTCCTAAAAATCAATATGTGGCAATTTTAGCTGCATGCTGCCCTCCACCCCAGTAGCTTCTGAATCAGTTGACCAGTTTCAGTCTCCTCTGCCAGCAGCGTGGGTTGCCTGTGAGCTGCAGCCTCGCCAGCTCCGCAGCTGCTGCCATCCGTGCTCAGCCTGTCTGGTGAGGGGAGCTGCTCTGTACCTCTGATGGGAATGGCCGGGGTGTGTGTGCTAATGCTGGAGCTGAGCTCCAGTTCTGGAGACGTGGCAGGGTGCCAGTTTGTTCTAACGGGCCTGTCCAGCACTGCTCGTTTGTAGCTGTGCCCCCTCCACAGCTGGGGCTGTGCAGCAGTGGGTTTGTGAGGAAACTCATGAGCTTTACCTGCCCCTCCCATGCTCTTTTCTAAACAGCTGGTCAAATAGGGCTGGGTGGGAGACTTCAGGGAGACTTGAAACCATTGGGTGGGAATGTGAGGGGCAGACAAGCAGGGTGTAGGGAAGGTGCCAGGCAGATGACAGTACTATGATTAAACCTGATATTCAGACAAGGCAATCAGGGTTAATTTTTCTGCTATTCATGACTTCTACATTTATAAGGAGCTGGATGACTGTTTTGATGCAACATTGGGGGATGGGTGTTGAAAAACTTAGTAAAAAACCTACTGAGAATATAAACTATGTAATATTTGAGTACTTCTGTTGCTGCATCGGAGAAGTGTTTCTCCGAAGGAATCATATGTGATTCTGCAAATCCCAGGTTCATTTGCAGAAGGAGAAGAAATAAATGGATATGTGCACAAAAAGTCAATGTACTGAAATGAAAAAGCAACAGAAGACAAAACACAATATGTGTGTTTTTAGAGTATCTGTCAATCTAAAGTAATAAATAAGTAAACAGAACCTTTTTAATTCATGCAAGTAAATCACTTTCAGGGCTGAATTAACTAAAGCGTATCCCTATGAAATAACCCTCATTATAGAAATCAGTGTGCTGATGGATTACTGATTTTGCAGCCAAAAAACCTCACCACCATAGGTGTGAAGTTTCCTGATCATCTAATAAATTGATAACTTTGAAGCCTAGTTGTGACAATTTAAATGTCATCACTATTAAACAAGTTGCCAAAATGCAAACAACCATCCTAAGTCATTAAAATGTAATTATAAAGGACAGCTGGGTCTACTATCAATCTGGGCTGTGGGGACTCATAATGGGGAAAAATATGAAACTTTCACACAAACAGAATGAGATTGCTGTATGTGCCAACCCCAGCCTGCTCAGGAAGCAGGGGAAATGTGTATTCTGTGCATGCTCATAGAAGGCTTGCATTGCTGAGATGGACATAGGAGGCCGTGGCAGCGTGACATCCATCAAATGTCTTCACTGTCTCTTTGCCATATATAAGGAACCCTTTTGCTTGTTGCCGGGACTTGCTTTGCTAATGAGAGGCAGATAGACTGGGTGGCAGCTACAGTCTAGCAGAAATGACCATGAAGTGGGACTGAATTTGCTCTAGTGCGGAATGGCAGTGCAGGTGATGTAATCACTGTTTGGAGAACCAGGTGGACTCTAAGTGATAATGAAGGTTTGCTTTTTGGCTGAGAGGAATAAAGGAAAAAGTGACTATAAGGCTTTGCAGGCATAGACCTGATATGTTTATGAAAGCTGTGTTTAGTCATATTGATAACAAAGTTATTGAACTTTATTTTTCATGTTTATTATTTGCTTGGTACTTTGATAAGGCCATGATGTGGGCAACAAGCCCAGTCCCTGCTCAAGACTCGCAGTTCCTGCTACGTGTGGTATAACTCTAAAATCACGCTGGTTTCAGCTCCATCCCAGTAGGTTCTGTCTTTAATTCAGAGATGCAGTGTGCAGTCGATGAGATTTACTGCTGATACGCACCGTGGAAAGGGTGGAACGAGCTAGAACTGTGATACTGCTTCATTAAAATAGTAACCCCAAAAGGAGGCCCTGCAGTCTTTTGGTGTTTTATTTATATGCATTATAGAGCTACAACAGCTGCTAGCTTCCATAATTAAGCCCCATTTTCCCTAAATGTGGTGGAAAGGGTAAAATAAGTGAGAAATGCTGATCACTGGTAAAATTCTAAAAGAAATCTCTTTTATGTTATGTATCTTGATGCATGTAATAACTCAAGTATTGGATAGCTTCTTTTTTAAGGTTTTTACAAATCTGAGTAGATTAAGAAATATGTATGAACACTGGTGTATTATTTGAAATAGTGGAATTCTTTTTTCCTGTATGTCAGCCTATAGCACATTCTTCTCAAAAAAAAAAAAAATTGTGTTGCAAATAATTGCAAGATGTGTTCTAACTGATTGGTGTTCCTAAAATATTTAGGTATCAAATTCATGTATCTTTTTGACTCCTATGAAGTAAATCCTTGTGGTGCCTTGGGGCATTCATTGTACTGAAAAACTTTTCATTTATTCTCTCTGAGAAATGTGTGCTATTGCATATGGGTGTTCACAAACCGTTCATTTCCTTCCTTTTGTGTACTTGGAAATGATCTAATAACTGGGTGTTCTGCTGTAATTATCTACCTTTCACTTTTGTAAATTGTAATTTTTGTTTGTTTTGTAACGAGACTCAGTTGGTATGGAGCTTGGAAAAACATTCAAGATTATGAACTGTTTCTAATGAACAGATTGTTTTCTGATGCAAATGGAAAGCCAAGTTGAGAGAGGTTTTTCTTTTATGCAGAAGGATGCAGCCTCTCAACAGGCTTTGTCCTTATTTTTTGGCAGAATTGGACTGCCCTACTCAAAAGCATAAACAAGCCTCAGCCTATCAACAACAGAAATGGGGTACTAACCTGCCAAATGCAGGAAAATGAATAAATAGAAGAACAATAAAAGTCAGTAAAGTAGGAAATCTCATGTGGTGTGAATGATTTCCTATATACCGTAAGTTTTTTCTGCTGTTTGTTTCACACAGCTACACTAAAGATGAATAAATTTTTGTTACCAATGCTGTTATGAAAAGCATGCAAATTTGAGAGATCACACTGGCTAATGGACAGAGTGGTTATTTCGGAAGGAAAAACAAGCTTTCCTACAATTTTCATTCACTATCTCCCAATGTGAGATGACAATTTACTGCAGGTTTAGGAAATTAAATGTTAGTTTTCCAGGTGTACTGAAGAGGTTTGGAAATTAACTTAGCGAAGGTGGAGATACATGGTATTTCTCCGTGCACAGGAGAGTCAGCAAGATGACATTGTAAAATATCCTTAGTAACAGGCAGTTAGAAAGTCTGCAGGGGATGAGGTCAAAGAAGGGTTAGCAGCTGACATCAAATCAGAAGCCAGATGTGCTGACCCTTAATCATAGGCTTTTGCAGGCTTTTTTTGTACTGCAATTCAGCATAACATTATTGAATTCACCTTTAGATTAAGCTCGCCTGCTTTGACATACACAAGCCCATATGCAAGTTAATGGCTGTGTCATCCACTTCATTATGCAAGCTTTGATAACAGACCAGCGAGGTGACCTCTGCAAGGAGTGCCACTTTTCAAGGTCCTTAACCATTTGCATTTTTGATGAACAGAAAGTGGCACTTCCCATTTAGATCATGTTAGATCATTAGTTTTGTGTATACAAATTAAAACTGGGAATAGTAATCTGCCATATCTTTTTTTCTTCTTGCAAAATTACTTAAAACTATTTAATTCAGCACTGTTATGAAAATTTTCTCCTCCTGTACTGGTGCAAAATTTTTTCACTTTGCAGAGGATGCATTCTTAAGAGACAGTAGTTCCAGAAAAGGCACAGGTGTTAGTGGACTAAAATTAAACATGGTCAGAAATTTTTGAAGGATTAAAATATCTAAAAAAAACCCCAAAAACATTAAGGTCTGGGGATGACAAGGTTAAAAATGTGTAAGCAAACCCTAACCTGTTCCATGTTACTTTTATAGGATTGTGCAGTCTTAGCTTGTGGGATTATTCTGCAGGGTATTTTTGCATTGGAACTGGAGTGAAAGAGGGCTTCCCATGGCACAGTTCCTACTAGTTTAACAAATACTTTTGGGTTGCTAATATAAGCTTAAAATAACACTATGTTGATGTAATGTTATCTTTATTCAGAGACTGTGCTTCTGACTTGCTCACTCACACAGTGCTTACTCAACAAACCACACAGTAATCGGTAGTATTAAGGTCAATGGCAGCAGATCTGTCTCTCACACTGTGCACTAGAGACGATATTTACTGAATATTGCAGCAGTAAACTCATTGCTGATTCCCCTGAAACGACTTTACCTTTCATGGAGCTGTGGGAAAGGATTTAGCCAGGAGCTGGCCGGTGGGCTCATGCCCTTTGCAGTCTTCCCTGTGCAACTCACATCCTGAATAAGGCAGGTATACAAGAGAGGGGGCTTGTTTCTTAGATTAAATAGTAGCTGACCTTCCAGTGAGGTGTCTTCAGTGGGAATTGTGTGTTCCTACAGTGGATGACCTTGATGGCATCCTTAATGGCCTGGAAATCCAGATAAAACGTTATCATCACAGCTATTAGCATCATATCCCAGTTCTCAGGTACTGAAACTGCAGAACTCAATGGTCTGATCTCTCCTGTTCACAAGGCAAGGGGAGGCACATGTACAGGCCAGACTTTTCCCATGCCTGTTTTTAGACTATTTCCTGGATTTCTGAGCTCTTATTTTACTCTTACTTGGTCTTCTATCCTTTATTCCTATTAACTGTTGCTGTGGGAAAAGCACAGTTAAATTACTTTAACGCTTACATATACCTGAATTTGTGGTCCTTGTTTCATCTGTGGGAGGAGTTTCAAGCCTGTAGGGTTGGGTGATTTTGTCTTCTCATAGGAGTTTCATCCAGGAGTTTGGTCACTTCATTTCTGAGGAATGCAGTTGTTGAGGAGGTTTGTCATCACAGATTAAAAGAAAATGGCTCTTTAATGCTACTTCCACAGAAACAACTTCCAGTTCCCTGGTGAACTTTTTGGTGAAGATTTTGCACCTCTAAACAGATATATTTCACTTCCAAGTCTTAAGTCTTCAAAATAGAAACTTATTTTATATATAGTCTGTGCTTTCACTTTGAGGCTTGATGTGCAAAGGTCATGGATATAAAATACAGGATTTATAAGCTGTGGGAAAGGCATCTATGTTGTGTCACTACTCTGCTGGGACAAGAAGTACTGCATGAGTGTCCAGCTGGATGGGGGGAGATACTGCAATCTGTCAGCTGTAATCTGCACAAAAAAGACACCAGAAAGTAACTGATGGTTTATTCTCTTTCTGAAGTGACTGATGCCAGTATCAGTCAGCAGGCTCAGCTGAGGAGGGCATGATGTATTTTTCATGCCTTGGTTTTAGAGTTCCCTTTGCCACTAGAAGAAAGGCAGTGAGGGGATTTCTTGCCAAACCCAGACCAGGACTGTGGCTGGTTGGGGAGGTTGTGTTCTGCTGTTGAACATACGTGCAGGACCTTAGTGCACATGTGTTTAGGACACTAATGTAGTTTTGCAAATTGGATCCATGTTTTACACAAAATTTGCTACAGAACTCTAATGTACCAGAAGAAACTGGGTATTCTACAGTAGCTTAATTAATGTTAAGACATTTGAATTTAGTTAAATATGAAACTGTTTCATAATGAGAATGAATTCCTCTGAGATACTATTTTTTATGACTTTTTCTTCTGCATGGCCAGCTTTGGGCTGGAGGTTAAGAACAAAAGCTGGATGCTTCTGCTGGAATTCTCCATCTAGAAATAATTACTGAGGGCAATGTTGTAACTTATCTTTCCATTCCAGACGTGACAACCCTTTCAGGTGATTAGGGGGAAGCAGACCTCTCCATTAAATTTTTTCAGGTTGTTCTGCAGACTCAGGAAGACATTTATACTCTGTTCATGTATTTAAGTTGATCTTTGTCATTCTGTGGCCTGAAACATCTGTTTTAAACAACAAAAGCAGGGATTATTAATCACTGTCCTATAGGAAGGATTTAATTCAGTAACAAACTGCATAGCTTTAGAATCATGCAATAACTGGAGCCTTGCTGATAGCACGGATAAATTGAGGTTTTCATTGTATTGAGATGTCAGTCTTGCATCTGTCATCACTACTAAATAATTTTTAAAGGCTTAGAAAGCCCAAGAGGTATCCTGTCCCTGTATGAAATTCCAAATTAATTTTTTCCTCTTTCCTGGGTGCTATTTTTAGAAATAGCAGAAAAACCAGACAAATCATTCTAGTAACTATATTTGTATTTATAGTTTAATCCTATGAAAAGGGGATAAGTAAGGCAATTGTAGCAATCTGTAGGAACTGGAATATTCTTAGTAGCATGTTCACATTTTCTTTATGGTGAAAATATTCAAATTGGGAAGTTGTGTGATCCTTAAAGATTTCTCCCTGAGAGGCAGAGGAACTGCAAATGGACACAGAAGGGGTGTTTGGAAGCAATCTCTGGATGCTGACAGTAACAAGGAAATGAGAGGGTGCATAACATACCAAATAAAGCCAAATTTTTTACTTCATGGTGTTTGCACTAGTTTTGTGCTTGTAACATAAAACAATAAATACAAAGTGATTCAAACAGCTGGATCAATCTAACTGGTGCAAACCTGGGTAGATAGTGGGTGTGAAAATAAGTGAGACTACTCCAAATTTACTACTTGAAATCTGGTCCTTGAACTAAGCCCTCAAAGAAAAGAACAAAGATAGGATTCCTGTAGATTCATATGTTAAAGCCTCTATAGAATGAGGAAACCTCAGCTTTGTGTTCTGCAACTCTGCCCTTGAGATCTGGGCCTTTAGCTCTGGCTTTCTCCAAATACAGGATGTGCAGTCGGGAGTCTCCCTGCCAGTCTGCACTGGGCTGAGCAGCACATCTCCTAATCATACTGTGGTTACAGGAAGGGAAACCCTGGGAATCAAACAAATATAAGCAATCTATTTTACCACTTTTTAATAACCATCCTGATTTTCCCAGATTTTACAATTGGGCTTTACTGGCTCCTTTCAGTCTACCTAAATCCATCAATTGATAAATGCTTTCTTCCTGTCTATATTGGGAAAAACAAATGCAGATGTTACCCACTGTGAGACCCTCCTCCCACAGCTGGGCTCATGTCTTGGGTAAAAACAGCTCCTTGCTGTACCTTGAGTGTAAACACCAGCATGTCAATCTCTACAGGGAGACCATGGAAACAGGGTGGTTGGCAACTCTTTTTCTGGACTGTGTGGCAAGGACAGCGTTCTCTGAATTTGTTGGCTGCAAATAATCCCCAGTAATGCTTTGTAAAAAAGTAATCTAATGCATGTAATAATACAATAGGAGGGGAGGATGTATTTATGTAAATCAACTAAAACATCCTCAAGAATTAATGCATTAAAGTGGTTAGAAAAGCCAGCAGTGTGGAGACCTTCTCCTGTTTGTCAGCAGAGGCTGGGAAATGGCTGAAGCTGCTGTAGCTCTGTGCATGCCAAGTAGATACAAAATAATTGTCAGCACTAGAAAATCACTCGATAGCAGTAACTCAAGTCATATGTTGTATTTAACTCAAATGTATGTATATCATTAATACTTGTGTGTGCTACCATGTTACCATGTGAGTACATAGAAAAATTAATTTATTTCATTAATTAATGCTAACATTACAAATTACTTATTAGCATTTTCATGGGCAATCTTTCTTGAAACAAATTTTCTTTGTTCTCTTTGAAATTGAAGAGAATTAGGTACCTGCATTTCTTTAAAAGTCTGGCTTTTGGTGTCCAAAATTGACAAAAAATGCTATTTTAAGAAAATTAAATTGGCAGATCATTTTTTAAAATTTCAATTTATAAGAACAGTCTGAAAGAGGTGGAAATCCTCCTCTGCTTCTATTACCTGTGTCATGCTGTGTGCAGTATTGGAGCAGCAAATAGCTTTTTCTAATATTAGCATACACGAAGGAGACCAGATGTCATGTAGTTTCCATAATTTGGCTGAATTTTTGAGAAAAGTGGCTACACTTGACAATGCTAACAGCTAGGCAGATTTTTTATTTGTAAGCTAAAGGGTCTGTAAAGATGTAGATCTTGGGGTGAGTACAGATCCTGGCTGAGAAGCAGAAGTGCCTGAGAACTCCCATACAGAAAGAGCAGAGCCCCTTTATTGCTATTATATAACTTCAGAGGTTCTGTCAATTGGATGTGACAATGGTCTATGTCTTCTAAAGGAGCTATCCAAATTTAAAAAATTAAACTCGTGGTGAATGTTAGATTTGTAATGTTTGTCTCTCAGTTAACAGCTTTTTTCTCATTCTACTCAATGAGATTTTCTTTAATTCAACTAATACAGCTTTTCTAGATGAACATATGTGCATAAATTAGTATTTCCTTTTCTTTCTATATATACTCTTTTCTTTCTGCTGGAATATTTTCACTGTAAACAGGAACAGTTTACCTTGGCCCTGAAATTAACAGTAACTTGGATCTCCTCAGTTTACTAATGAAACAGAGTTTGAACTGACATTAAAAGAAAAAAAAATTATAAATGAGCTGAATAACTGTTTTATGGCCAGATCAACATTGTACTGGGATGACAGACTGTTTCCTATCTCCTTATTTCTCATATTCAGAAAGAATATATTTCTCTATTAAGTTCCCAAAAATCTCAAAAGACAATTTTTGGAAGGAAGTTCCAGTATCTGTTAAATAGCATTTTTTTCAAAGTACTCACTAGAAACAAATTATGTAACAGCCCTGTGACAGATTTATTTAGGGATAAACACACATACTGGTTTGGTAAACAGCTTTTAGTTGCTTACATTCAAGTTGTTTGCTTCACTCCTAAAAGACAAAAATTGGACCTTTTTTATGATAGTCCTAAAGTAATTTCTGATTCAAACCACATCAGATGGAGGAATGAAGATGAAAACCAAACCCCATTATTTTATCTCAGTCTTTTTTTTGAGCCTGGCACATGTTAGACATATACTAAACCAAACTCTGTGTATTCCAGTAATTTAATCAACATACAGTTCTACAATAACCAAAAAAAAATCCAAAAAAACCCCAAAAGAAACAACAAAAACCAACCTGACAAACCCCATAAGCAAATTTTTGCTTACAGGGCAAAACCACTGGCTTTTTGGGACCAGTGTCTTGCTCAATTCTAAGCCATCTGACATATTAAAAATAGACAAATAATGTTTTAAGGAGACAGAAAACCTTAAGATTTATTCATGTGGTGTTTTCTTCCTCATTTGTTTTGTTTTTGAAGTTGCTATTACCATTACTAAATCCTCCACTGAACAGATCAGATGCCCATTGATTTCAGCCCCATTGATGCATGTGTTTATGAAAATATAATCCACATTGTTTGGCCTTCCCGATCTTCAAAACCCTAAACCCTGTTGCTTAGTACGCAATCTGCTGTTCTGTCCCTTGAATCAGATTAGTATTTCTAATGTGAGAAATCAGTGTTTTCTCACCAGCTCTTTGGAGTGACCAAGGAATTTAATGTTGTGGGGCAGGTGGCCAGTTCTGAGTGACTGCTGTCGTTTGAGGTGCCCACACACCTGAAGTGTTTGCACAGGACTGGTGGGAAGCATCTGTAGTCCGTGCAGAACCTCCCTCCTTCTGCTGGTTTGCACCTGCAACAGAGTCTATAAAATATTTGCAGGAGCCAGGATCAAGCATTTTAAAGAATATTCTTGCCCATGGCCTACTAATTAAATGTGACCTTATTTAAGCAATAATAGTAATGATGTTCTAGGTAAGTGGCAGTTATTAACTTCCATTAGGCTGAAAACAGTTTCTTCAGCAATGTCCCTAAAAATGACTGTTCTAATTTGGCATGTATTGTTTGAGTGGTAATTACTGTGGCAACATTTTCAATGCGTAAGTTGCCTTTCATTTTAAATAGCAAACCTGCAGTAAGTAGAGGTAGAAGTTGAGAGAAATTAATGGATTTTGACTAGACTATTCAGAACGGGCTAGAAAAGGAAAAATTTGAATAGTGTTAAAAAAAGAAATGTAGTTTGGGTTGTTCTTTCAGGCAGACAGAACTCAAAACAATTGATTGGATTTTGTCTAAGATTTGCTAAATTTGCTTTTTGTCTGACATCAATCAAGCAAATGTTGAGTCCCGAAAGTATGAAGAAAATTGAATAATGTGAAAATGGGTTTTAAATTTTTTTTAGTGCCTTCCTTTGCATGACAAAGTGTATGAACTTGCAGGCATACTTACTCATCAGTGGGCATATATGAAAGTAAATATTTTTAGTATTTTAACACCCCTCCCTGCCATCCACCCTGCAAATCCTCCCTAAATGCAGATAAAATCTTCTGGCAACTGAGGAGAACTAAAACATAGTAATTAACATGCATAAGTGTGCTTATGCCATGTTTTTATATTTAAAATTGGAAGGGGGCTTGCTGAAAATCTGCATCTGATGACCTGCACTTGAATCAGCTGCAGGTGCATCTAGAAATCAGGGGGAAAACAGGCTTTGGATGATAACTTGTGCCTGAGTATTTTGCCATAGACCTTCATCCCTGATGTAAGGCCTCCTCAGGGGGGTAGTGGTTAAAAATGTTCAGCAGCAATCTGCCAAAAGGAAACAATAGCAGAGGAAGACTTGGTAACAGCTACTTCCAGTTAAGGTGACTCCTTAGTGAGCCCAGTTTAGATCATTCCAGAGAAGTCCTTTGCTGTGGAAGGTGTCCCAATTACCTTTTCTGGGAGATTTATTCCAGTATGCAAAGGCATTTTGTGTGAAAGGTGTAATGAAAACCAGTGTATAAATAGTGAAATTACTACCCAGTGCTGCTTGCATCACACACTAGCATATGGATATTCTCTGTGTCTTGTCCCAGAAACCATTGAGATAGTATGGTTTAGGAGAGGTGTGGGATTCCAAGCAAGTCATTGAATCATTCCCAATACCCAATGTTCAACACCCTTTAAAAAAAAAAAAAAAAAATTGGATTTCCTACAGCAGTGACTGAACAGGATATTTGGCAGGTGCCTAAATGTTCCTGTTTAAATAACCTAGAATTCACATCACTGTGTAGAACCCTGTGCATTTCTTATATAGAATAGCCCAGGCTATGGATTCAAACATGGAAACTGTGAAGAGCTATCAAAAAACTCTTACAGGACCAAGTGAAATTAATCTTAAAAGCATAAGCATGTGTGCTGCATCATACCAAGGTCCATCTAGGTGCTCCTTGGTGACAGAGACAGGTACAGGAGTAAGATCCATAAACAGTGGCACTTCCCTGAGGATACTCCCAGCTTCTGTATCTTCTGCAGTCCTGGAGCTGGCTGTGGTGTCTTTCTGCCACATGGACAGACTTTCCGAAGTACTTGTCCACTGATTTTTCAAGTCACAGCATCCTGTGGCAATGATTTCACAGGTTCATTGACATTAAAGACCTTCGCATTTGTTTTGAACCTTCTAGTTTTAGTCCATGTTCTTTATCTTTCGTATTGGAACAATCAATCTTTTTCACCTTCTCCATGCCAGTAATGATATTTCCAGGTATCTGTCACATCTCTTCTCAGAAACTCTTTATCCAGTCTGAAAAATCTCAGTCTGCTAGCTCAGTTTGCACTATCTTTGATCATTTACTCTTATCTTTTTCCAATTCTTTTATATTGTTTTCAAGACCAGAAAATAGACTTTTTCCACAGTAGGCTAGGACAACATGCACAATAGATTCTACATGGGAAAAAAGATGTTCTCT
Organism: Pardalotus punctatus; assembly: GCA_013400915.1. Taxonomy (NCBI): domain Eukaryota; kingdom Metazoa; phylum Chordata; class Aves; order Passeriformes; family Pardalotidae; genus Pardalotus; species Pardalotus punctatus. The sequence continues at coordinate 18,734 of VZTX01027773.1, forward strand.
ATTTTGTTTTCTCTCTTTTACATGGTAATTTCTAATTTTCTATTTGCTTTTTGACTGCAAAAGTGTTGAGCTGATGTTTTCAAAGAGTTAACTCTTACAATTCCAAGACTGGTAGCTGTAACTAACTTGGATTATGGCACTGAACATGTAAAGTCAGAATTGCTTTTTCCCGCATGCATTTAAGCTCACTATTTTATTGCCCAGCATCACATAGTGCAAGGAGGCTTTTCTGCAACTCTGTGAACCTTCAGTAATTCTTTGAAAGAGCAGAGACCAAGAAAGTATGTTCCATTTATGATCAGAGGCCATGATTAAGCTTGATTGTATCACACAAGGGAAAGCTCAAGGAATTCTGAATCACAGCTGGAGCCTGTGAAATGAGTCCATGGCTTCTCGGGTTGATAAAAATCAATACATTTTGCCCACTATCACTAGACATAAGCCAGGTCTTTAGATAAGCTCCACTGCTAAACTCTTAAAGAAAATGAGAGTAATACTCCTTTTTCTCTTGAAACCTTTGCTTCCTCTTTTGCTCTGTTATCCCATTTTTCAGTCTCCCATTCCTGACAAACACCACTGAGGAATCAGTCATGTTCAAACACCCACAGCACATCCTGCTTAGAAGTAACCAGCCCGGAGGCCAGACTGAGTGCAAGGCCAGCAAAGCCAGCTGGCCACAGCAGTGTCCTGGTGGCCCAGGGCAGGGGCTCTGACTCCAGGGCACGTGCTTTCCTTGCGCTTCTGCCACGGGAGCCGGGAGCCCAGCTAACCCACCGCGATGGCACACAGCTGGAGCGGGGGCTCAGCACAGCCTGGCTCCCTTCATTCCTCTGCAGCAAAGCACGGGAAAAGGTAGCTGATGCTTGCCTCAGAAAGATGTCCCCAGGGGATTCTGCAGGGATCAACGTGTTTCCTCCTTTTCCTCTGTAGCTGTTAAATGGCACTGTGGGCAGTAGCAGGCACATTACTTTCTGCTTTATCTGTCATTCAGGGTTAAACACTGACACCTCAAAGATAAAATAAAGCTGACTGAGCAAGACCAAGACTTTCTGCTGTCACCAAGTAACCATGGGTAAACCCTTCTATTTGGCTTTAATTTTCATACCTCCGTGGACTTTGCCACTGTGGTAAGAAACCCAAACCAAACCCCTGTGGAGCTATGAAGCTCAGTTGCTCAGTCAAAAACTGCTTGAGACCATTGCTTTAAGCCATGCACAGACAAAACTTATTATAAATTAGATAAAAGGTTCTGTAACTTGCCTTTTGAAATTCATGCTCCAGGCAATTTTGTCTGTGGTGAAGAAGACAGAATTAAAGCACAAAAAAAAAAATCTGTAAAGCATCGCAACACTTTTTGAACATATTACAACATGGAAATACAAAGATAATAGATGCAGAGCTGAAGGTTGATCAGTGTAGTCTGGGAATTATCCAAAAGTCTTACTGAGCTTCCTGTTAGTTTAGTGAGTCTTCAGTTGGGATATCCATATTCCCCAATGGAAAACGTAGGAATGATGTTTTATCTTTTCTGGCTTCTTTAAATAGAGACACATGAAGCTATATAGGGAGGTAGTAATGTACAAAAAAATATAACCTGTATGAATTGATTTTGCTCACTAGAAACATAACCTAAATATTTCATATAATTAATGTGCTCTAAATGTTATGAGTAAAAGTGTTTTATGCATGAACTGGAGAATAGAAACACTCCTAATAAGTGAAGCATAGAAAAGATGCCTTGAAATTTTGTAGTTCTAATTATTGTGATACAGTGGGATAGAGCTCTCAATGTAACAATTGAATATAATACATTTGAAGATTCTAATTAGTCCTTCCATATGTGTTCTTGGTTTGCCTCAGAGATGACAGTACAAGTCAGGGATACAAAATGTGTAATCATTATATTACTACCATTGCTTTAACAGAGAAATTAAACGCCTTGTTTACTTAAATAATTATTTAACTAGTTTAGAGACAGCCACACTATTTTTGAGGGGGGAGTTACGCAAATTTCATCTTCACTGTTGATTGTGGCAAAGTAAATACCACAAATGAGCTAAAAACAAGTAAAATATGCAATCAAATCAACCTTGGGACAAGGGCCAGAGCATACCTGTGTTGGTGTGATGGACACAGAGCTGGGCTCTTCTCTCTAAGGCCCAGGGTCAGGACAAAAGGCAATGGTCACAAACTGAAACACAGGGAACTCTATTTAAATGTAAGAGAAATCTTATATCAAAAAAGCACCAGTTTTCCCTGCTCGCCTTATTTGGGTGCAGTAGGAGTGGGCTGCAACTGGGGAGGTCACTGTCCCCTGGCCCCTGGCTCCCCTTCCCTGGCAGAGCAGCTCATTCTTCCTGCTCCTGGACAGCTTGATTCCAAGTCAGTAGGAAATGAAAGAAAATAATGTTCAGAAAGTTTTGATTTCCTGACCTGTTATGTTTTTCATTATATTCTGCCTAGAAATAGGTTTGTTTTGTTTCAACTGAAGAGTTGGGTGTGGAAAATGAGATCAAGCATTTTAGGAGCAACTGGAAGTGGAGGTTAGAGGGAGAAACTTGTAGGTCAGTTGTGTCTGGAAGGTGAATGGATGTGGATGAAGCTGGTGAACAAGGGTCATTCTGCTTTTCTTAGAAACTTACAGGGATGTAACTTCACCTTTCAGGAATGTTTCTTTTGGTTTGCATCCTTGTGAGAGAGGTTTTTTTAGTGGACCCTAAAATTCCAGAAGAATGTAATAACACCCTTTTAACAGAAAAGTCAGATTCATAGGAAAGTGAGCAAAGTGCACAGAGATGTGTCTGAGGAGAGAAAGGTTGGGAAAAAAGAGCCATAAAAGCAGTTGATGGCAGAAGCAAAAAAAAAAAAAAAAAAAAAAAAAAAAAAAAAAAAAAAAAAAAAAAAAAAAAAAAAAAAATCCACAGCCTATGACAGTCACCTGAAAAGATAAATGAGTAGTATTTTTTTTGTCCTTAATGCATTAAAAGTGCATGTTGAGTCTTAACTTCTCCTTTCACACATTTTTGCAGCTAGCCAAGAATCTATATGTGAACAGGTAAAGATGGCTTCAATAGAAACCAATCTTCACTGTAATCTAGAGCAGCACTACCTCTGCAGTTACTTTTGGATCCTTGCAGTTCCCTTCCTGGGATGCCATTTCAGCAACAGAGCGTTACCAAAACACAAGTTTTGATTGTCTCCTGGCCCTTACTGATCTGCTCTGCCAGGTTCAGCAGAGACACTGTGAGAACTAAATGTCTCAAGCACTTTATGCCTTATGAGATTACCCTGTGCTAAATTAATCTTTCAACCACTTACTATGACAGATAAAAGTTAGGAACTTTGATCCTTATCTGTTCTATTATATTCCTTTCCCTTCTCTTATCAAATAATCATGTTGTCTCCAAGAGAATGGATATGGATATATACATATATGTATATATATATATTCTTCTTTTTTAATTTTTTTTTTAAAAATAGATATATATTTTCTGAGGTGTGTGATTGGAATAGGGGGATGGTCAAAGGGTACTGCAGAAACCCAGTTGTATGAAATTTAGGATTTGGACACGCATGCTAGAAAAGCAACCTCAATTTTGTTCTTGTTTATTGAAGCTGAATTTCTTGTATAGAGAGACAGTGATGTAGTGTGGTAGCTGCAGGTATTTATACAGGGAATTAAATGTTTTGGTTTGAGCCCCTTTGCAATTAGTTACAAAGTCTGAATTCTCAGTCACTCATGGTCATGGCAGGCAGAGTATTTAAACAGAAAAAGTAAGGGTATATTCTTCTCTTTGGTGTGCTGGTATGTGCACACTTATGTATCTCACATGAGCATGTGCTCTGAAGCACAGTACTTCAGAGCTTTGGAACTCAAAGAGCAAGAAAACAATTCCAAGATGTGGTCTGGCATGATGCAAACTAACTTTAACAAATAGTTCTCAAAATATGCTGGAAATATTAGTTATTGTCTGTTATTTCTGCTGGGCAAAGGACTTGAATCTATATATAAAGTTTGAAAACACTTCTGGGACATTTACTGAATCCCCTTGATAACCAGATGAGAACAATCAGATTTTATTTTATCTGCAAAATCAAGTATTATTGAAGAGAATGTTCCCAAGATGAATGGAGCACATTTAAATATACTGTTCTTCCACAAGCTGTTTCTAGAACATGGTACGAACTGAATGAAACTGTTCAGGGAAATTGATTGGACATTAGGAAAAGGTTTTTCACTGACAGGGTGGTCGGTCACTGGAACAGGCTTCCCAGGGAAGGGGTCAGGACACCAAGTCTGTCAGAGTTCAAGAAGTGTTTGGACAATGCCCTTAGTCATATGGTTTAGCTTAGGGTAGTCTTGTGAGGAACAGGGATTTGGCCTTGATTAGCCCTGTGAGTACCTTCCAATTCAAGAAATTCTATGATTATAGGACTGTTTCCTGCTTTTACCCTCAAATCCATCTTCCCTGGTGCAACACAATGCAATCAGATGGTGGTTACTCTCCATCAAGAGATCATTCCGCTTACCCGTGCGTATCAGTGTAACACCTGCCAAGAGAAAGATGGGGCAGAGCAAATAATAGTTATTACTTAATATTAATAACCTTACCTATGTGAAGTAGTGTGTATATTTTGTGCACAAACATGCATTCCCCTGCTTGTAAAGGGCCAGGGAGAGAAGGTTTAGGAGCCATCCTCCTGCCACAGGACCTTTTAGCCATGGATGTATGGTGATGATGGTGCCCTCTTCTCACAAAAACACACCTTGTCACTAATGACAGCCAAGATAGCTGATCTTAATACGCCTTGGGGCTGCAGTTCTGTCCCACAGCTCCATGGTGTGGGCTGGGGGTGCAATTTCCTGCCCTACTTGTTGGAGGATAGAAATACACTTTGTTTGTACTAATCTTTATCTCAAGGTATGTGTAACAGGTTTATTTTCAATACAAATATCTGGTTTTGTCATGATGAGCTATGGTGTGAAGTGGAGGAAAGAATGAGGTGGTGATATTGTTATAGCATGGATTGTCTTTTTTTTTCCTCACTCCTTACCAACTAGACTCTGCTCTTGTATAAGAAATTGTCATCTTGTGTTTGGCAAATACCCTTAAACAATTCTGTGTTTTATCATGTTTTCTATAGAATAATACACAAGGGTGGTTTGTGCTGCTGCCTGTTGTCCTTTCTGGATTCTCCATGTGTTTCAACTGTTTCAGGGAAATTTTTCACCTTCTGAACAACTAACTGCTCCTCTCAAATAATTGTGTGACCATGATCTGCCCAGCCACAAACTTTGTAGTGCCGATGCACTAGAAAAGCCTCCGACTTATTTACTGCGCGTTTGGACCTACACAAATCCAAACGAGAGTATAATTTGCTATTTAATTTTAACCTTAACCGTAAGTGTGAGCACTGCTGTGGCGCTTTCACCTCTGACCAGCCGGGATCAGCCTGCTCGGGTAGGGCAGTGCCAGCGCCGGGCGATTAGAGCCCCGCTGCCCTCCACGGCTGTCCAGAGTCACGCATGGTAACTGGGAGCAGGGAAAACCAAAACAGCACCCCAAACCTCCACCCCGCAGCCCGAAGTCATCGCCGCAGCACGGCCGGGCCGGGCGGGCGGTGTCCCGCAGAGGGCAGCATTGAGCAGCGGATGTGGCCGCAGCGCTCCCGCACTTGTTCCCGGGGCCCCGGGCAGAGTTGCGGGCGCGGCACGTCCAGCCCCGGCACGGCCACTCCCGGGGCACCCTCAGTTTAATTCAGCACAGAGCGACGCGGGGAGACACGGGACCCGCTGCACAGCCGGGGGGAGCGCTCCCGGGGCCCGGCCTCGCCCGCCCCGGAGGCCGCGCCAGGCCGAGGCCCCCTCTCGCCAGGCCCCTGCCGGGGACCGGCCGTGCTG
>VZTX01027786.1:2824-18886 GCA_013400915.1 Pardalotus punctatus
GCCGGGCCCCCCCGGTCAGCCCAGGTGCAGGAAGAGCGCCGCCCCCAGCCCCAGGGCGATGGAGAGCGGCGGGGCGCTGGCGCACGGCGGGCTCAGGCTGCTGCTGCTGCTGGTGGCGTTGCTCGGTGCGGCGCCTTTCGGGGGAGGCGCCTCCTCGTTCGCCCGGCAGAGAGACTGGAAAAGAAAAGGAGCTTCGGACATCCCTCCCAAGAGCAGCACGGGGTGAAAGCCCTGAAAGCCCTCGCCCCACGGTCCTGGGGGCAAAAGGAGCCGGGGCACCCCAGGGCCCAGCTTGCCCCAGCGCAGGCAGGACGAAGAGCCTGCTGTCCCCCGGCAGGTTCCCCTTCCCACTCAGACTCGTGCCTGGTGCCCTGGCCTAGCGCAGGGAGGGAAGTGAGCGCTCCCTGGCATCGCTGCCCTGCTTCTGACCGGGGCCGTTAGAAATAAGGGGGGAAGTGGAAGCCAGGAGTGGTCTCTGCTCCTCCGGCTGCTGCGAGGAAGTGGCGAGAAGGTGACGAACCACGGACCCTGCAGCAGAAGAAGCAGGGGGGTGTGGGGGCAAAGCTGGGAAACGCCCGCGCTGGAAACGAGGGGCAGGGAAGGAGGGACCCCTGTGCCCTGGGCTGTTGCAAACAGGGAGGTTGCAGTCGCTGTGTGAAACGCAGCACAGCCGGGATGGCGATTTCAGGGCAGTTTCCTTCCGTCTCTAACACAGCCCTGGCTGCTGGAAAAAGGATGCCCTTCCCCGGTGTCAAACACACCACCTTACACCCCTCCTCAGGGTCCCTCCAGAGACAGGAAAGGACCAGGAATGGAGCCCAAAACTCTGCTCTGCCCCTTCACCACACCCTTGTCCTTTTTGGCTGGTTTACAGATGGGGAATCCCAAAATGTAAATGCACGCTGTGGAGCCAGGAGCAGGTTGCAGCTGTAGGGGATCTCACGAGTGAAATAAGCACCGACAAACCTGGCCCCATTACCGACATGTTGTTGGGAAAAAAATCATCCCAAAAGCTGCCCCAAAGAGCATCGTGTTCCCCAAAAGCACGGGCGGGTTCATCCCTCCCACGGAACACTCCTCACCCAGGAGAGACCCGACACCCCTCAGCACAGCTCTGGGACCAAGCCCCCGCAGAGCCCTCTAGCAGGACGGAAAATAATGTCCAGTGGGGAGAGGTGAGAGGAAGCCACAGACATGCCCACCCAGGCTCTCTGGCCAGGCACACTCAGCATCCCCACACCGGGCACGGGCTGGGGCCAGTATGCAAAGGAGAGGCTGGAAGAGGCGCTGGAGAGCTCAGTGTGAGGGTTACAGGCGTGAGTGGTACTCTGAAGTTAAAGAAATGCTTTCCAAAAGCACCATACGGGAGTATTCAGACCTCCCAGACCACGGCACAAAGCTCTCGGTAAGATCATAGCGGTTAAAGTCAAAGGGAAAACCAAACACTGAGGTTTTCAGCTGAAAGCAGAAATTCCCCCACAGGCTGAACCCCCCACACCATGGGGCAGAGCTGGCCGGACCCCCGGGCCCTGTTCTTACCAGGCAGAGGACGAGCAGGGCGAGGAGCAGGAGCAGGCGGGCGCGCTGGAGGGGCGGCATGGCTGGGGCTCTCCAGGCGCTGTGACACCTCGTGTGACACCTCGTGTGACACTTCCTCCTGCGCTCCCAGCCTTTAAGCGCGGCGGTGGCACGGGCGCACCAATCACACCTCCCTTCCCCAAAAGCCTGGGGCACCCAGCGCGCTCTGGGGAAGTCGCATCGGCTGCCGGGGCTGTGAGGGAGAAGGTGCCAGGCGTGCTGTGGGGATCTCAAGTCCCTGGAGCTGTTAATCTGCATCACCGGCGTGAGAGCCGCTCCTGGTCCCTGTTCTGTGGCATGACAGAGATAAATAACAAAATGCAGAAATCTTCAGTTCTCCTGAAGTTGCTGAATAGAGCTTAAAGACTAACAGGGGAAAGAAGATAAAAGGATGTAGAGGTATGAACACAGGATGATAAACATGGCTAGAAACAGTGGAGAAACTGGTAAAAAGGACTACAGTGGGGTTTTTTGACAAGTTAGGTCAAAAGAAGCAACAGTGCAGCCCAAAGAAAAAGTTCAAGGAATGGCTGAAACTCCTCAGGCTCCACTTCTCCCCGGGACTCTCTGTCCTCACACCCACAAAGCACCAAGAGCACTGGAACCCTCCCTGGTTCGCTGGGAGGGTTTGCACATTGCAGCCGACGTTGGAAGGAACAAATGTCCTTCCCTGCAACTCCAGGTGGAGCTGGAGCCAAGGTGTTCCTTGGGATTTCAGCTACGGATCCAAGTAACAGATGAGGGAAATGCGTCCTTTGACCCCCCAAATCCATCTCACAGCAGATTTCTGAGCTCCTTCACCCACTCGACGGCAGCAGCAGGAAACAAAAGGGATCTGATTCTTTTAAGATGGTTTGAAATGAATAAAGTCACTGGAACGTGCTGAGAACACACACCTGCTGTCTGGGTTTGTGCTGGCAAAGAACATCACGGTGAGATCTGTCAGCTTCCGCCCAGAGCCGAGGGCTCATCTGCAGAAAAGCTTCACCAAATTTAGCTCAGTTTTGCTCTTTGGGGAAGTTAAAACAAAAGCCTCCTGAGCTCAGCCAACACCCCTGGAATTGTCCAAGGCCAGGCTGGATGGGGTTTGGAGCAACCTGGGATAGTGGAAGGTGTGGTGTCCCTGGCCATGGCAGGAGGTGGAGTGGGATGAGCTTTGAGGTCCCTTGAGCCCAAACCAGTGTGTGATTCTGTGAACACCCCATCAAAGAAGGTAAAATTGGGGGCAAAATTGGCCTGTCCTGCTCACCTCCAGCTGGTGAGGCCGGGCTCCCTGCAGAGCACAGAGGCAGCAGCTGGGATGGGGGACACCCAGGCAAGGATGCTGGGATGGTGGCAAGCTCTGGGAGGAGCTCAGGACATCAGCGCGGCCAAGAGCAGTGCCCAGGTGAGCAGTAGAGGCCGAGGAAGCCGGTGAGGGATCGGGAGGAGCTGCACGCCGTGAGGAGCCTCAGGCCAGGCTGGTGTGTACGCGCGGAGGCAGGGGGTGTGCGGGGGGCGGCGGAGGAGGAAAACGGGACCCGGGCCTGTCCCGGGCCTGTCCCGGGCCCCGCGTCCCGGGGCGCGCGGTGCATGCTGGGAATTGTAGTCCTCGGGCAGGCAGCGCCCCCACGTGACCGCGCCGGGCCAATCGCGGCGGGCCCCGCGTCGCCGTGGCAACCGCCCGTAAACAAGATGGCGGCGGGGGGTGAGTGAGCTCTTGGGGACCCCCAGGCTCGGGAAACCCCCCAAACCCGGGGATCCCCCCGAGGGCGCCCCCAGCGCTGCCACCCCCGTCAGGCCCAGCCCCCAGAGCCCTCCCCCCAGGCACCCCTGGGTATCCCCGTTATTTTGAGCCCCGTTTTCCCCCCCATCCCTCAAACTGCCCATTCTGCCGGAAAACAATGATGATGGACTGGGACGAGGGGCTGATCACAAAAACGTACAGTTTGGGGTTTTTTTGACGGCTTTTTCAATTATATTAAAAAAAATTAACCTGTCAAGAAAATGACCTCAAAGTTAATGAAGCTGTGCTTTATTTTCATGTTATCCCCTCTTATTTTTACTCAAAGGGCAGAGCTGTCCTTACCTGCATGGGTAAGGCTGTTCTTACCTTCCTACGCAATAGATGTAGCTCTCTCTCTCCTACACGTGTCCAAAACCAGACAAGTACCAGGACATTTCCACATCCTCAACCAGCCCTAGAACATCATCTATTTTTACAGCTCCATTTAAGATCACATCCTCCCTACTCGATTTCAGAGCAAAACCTCCCATTTCACCCCCGGTAAAGCCTGCTGCTTCTGTTAATCCCAGAGCACTGTGCTCTTTTTTCCTTTAACTCAATTTTACCACTTTCTGCCTCTCTGTGCAGGGCAGGATGCTCTGTACAAGTGTTGTGGTCTCTTTCTGCAAGCTCCACTTTGTGTTCACTCTTCCAGCTGCTGGGATTGTACCTTCCCCTGGTCCTGGCTCCTGAGAAGTGCCCACACGTGCTCAAAAACTTTGGGAACACTGATGGGATTCACTGACCACCTGCTCTGCCCTGCCCTCTCCTTCCCCCAGCACAACCTTGATATTTTTTACCTGCTTTTGGAGGAGTTGTGTCCAAACGCTGACCTGTTTTCTTCCTCTCTCCGAAGATGCCAGGCTGTGTCCTAGGATGAGGAATCCCTGCAAGGCACCCTCCACTCCTGCTCAAGGGGAAACACTGGAAAAGAACATGGAGGGTGAAGTCCCTCGGTGATTGGGGGCTCTGGGCCATCAGGGACACCCCAGGCCAGACCCATTGCTCTGGCCCCCCTCTCACACACACAACGAGTTGGTGACACCAGGAGCCAAGGGGTTTCTACCCAAAACGTCCTCCCTGCTGTGGCAAACCAGGAATTCTGGTGTGGTGTCCCCTGTACCCCCCAGTCCCGGTCACAGGTAACAGGTATTTGTGCTTTCAGGTGCAGCTCATGCTGACATGGAGCTCACATCCTCTCTGACGGAAAAAATCTCTCTGTTGGAACAAAAAATAGAGAAACAAGCACAAGAAATCCACCTGAAGGTAAAAGTCAGCCTCTTGCTGAGCCGGCTCTGTGTCCTGCCACAGGAGTTCCACCTCCCAGACCTTGTGTGGGCTCACGAGTTCATCTGAGGCCTGCTCTGGTAATTCCCCAAACAAACCCTTTGCAAAGCAATAGAGCAGTTGGATCAGGCCTTGGGGTGGCAGAGGGGACAGTCCCTGCTGTCACTTTTGCAGCAGTGACTCTCAGCATCCTGCCACTAAGATCAGCAGCTCTTTGGCTTCAGAATTTTTTTAAAATTTTTTTTGCCTCCCGTGGTGGTGCATTCCCCCTTTTGTTTTCTGAAACAGCAGCTGCTCACACAGCAGAGTCATCCTGGAGCTGCCCTCTCTGCATCACTGGATAGAATAAATACCCTTTAAAAGCTTAGGATAAATACCTGGTTTTGGTTTGGTTGGTTGTTTCAGAAGTGGCTGCAGAGATGCTGCTTTAGTTTCTAGATCAGCCCCTCCCTGAGGTCTGAGTAGGAGCATCTCGTGCAGATGGGTCACCTATTCCTGGAGTTCTCTGTTTATCCCGCCCCTCATTTGAGTCTCATTCAGGTATTTGTGAGGTGATTCAGCCCTTCTGACCCTTTAGCCCTGGGTGGGGTGAGAGGACCTGCACCAGCCTCACTAATTGTCCCAGCCAGGACTAATTGTGCAAACTCTGCCTGGAGGTGCTGAGGCCCAGGAACTGACCCAGGTTCATTATTTGTTCTGCCCCTGAAGGATGGGAGGATTGCTGAACTCGAGGAGAAGATCAAGACTCTTCAGAAAGGTGAAGGTAAAAATTGTTCTACCTTTGGACCTGTGGGAGAGCTCCAGAGCTCTGGGTGGGTCAACAGATCAGGCTTGGAGACACCTGAGCTGTCCTTGGCTCCAAAACCCAGGAGCCTCCTTGGGGAGGGGTCCCAGCTACACAGAGGGACCATTTCCCAAAGCAGATCTGCACTTTAACTTGTATCTGCTACTCTGCTGCGGTGCAAAACATCATTTCCTGACCTATTTTCTGTGGGTTTCTAAGTTTCCATGAGTGTAAAGCCAACCACCGACACCCGAGGATGGTCAGAACACCGAAGAGCAGCAAATGCTGCGGGCTTCAAACAGGCAGGAAAGCAGCTACTCACGGCTGAGAGAAACCAAAAACCTTCTTGGAGTCTCCCACAGGATTCCAGGCCTGGGCTCCCTTGTCCTGCAAGGCAGCCTAACTCTAAATTGAACCCAGCTTTCAGTGAGTCACTGAAGGACTTTTCCCCTCTCCAGTTCCCTGGAATCCAGCAGCTTTCCAGCTCCAGCTGGAGCCCACACACGTTTCCTGCGATGGCTAAACTGTGCAGGGCTGTGGTGAGTTCCCCATTTCCTGAGCACAAAACACAATGTGTCTGTCAAACCACAAACATGAGGTTTGTGCCTCCTCGTGCATGGTTCTGCCATCCAGCCAAGATTTCGGGATCCTGCTTTAGTGGACACCTGCTCATTTTGGGCTCCTGAAGACTGAGGAAGCCAAGCAACTTCCACTGTATAATTGCCAGCAGCACCACTCACATCATCTCCCACAGCATAAAACTTCACCAGGGTTGTTCACAACTACCTTTCAGTCTGTCAGCCTTGTTGCCAACCCGCTGCAGGTTGAATTGTCACGTTCAGCTCCTGGGTGCCCCGGGTGTGAGCTCCCTGAGCACGGGCAGGGGCTGCTGGGGCTCTGCCTTGTGTGACACAGGTGGTTCACAGCTCTGCCTTGAGGATCTACATAGACACATCAGGACTTCTCTTACAGATGCTCCTGACTCATCCACCACAGAAGAGCTGGAAATGAGGTGCCTTCAGCTGCAGAGCCAGGTCTGGGAGATGGAGGTGAGGCACCTGCTCTGCTTGCCCTGAGCCATCTGCTCCTTTGGTTCGAGGTCATTGCAGTCCCCGTTTGGCTTTTTTCAAGCTGCCCCTTTGATCATCACAACTGGGCTCTGAAAAGAAGGTTGGATGTGAGCAACAGGACAGGAGGAGGTTTTGAACACACAAACAGCTGTGCCTCCTGCAAGCTTCATTTTGATTTCCAGGGATGTAGAAATGCCCTTTGCAGCTCCTGCAATCTTGGGAGGTTCCACTGTCACTACAAATCTTCCCTCCTCTCTTTCCCCTGCTACTGATAGAGCTGCTATCAGTGCCCTGCCAGAGAGTCTGTCTGTCTGCCAGGGCCACGGAGCACCAAGACAAACCTCTTCCACCTCCCCTTCTGCCTCTCACAGTCACAACTGAGCACTCTCAGGCTCCCCTTGCCAGTTTTCTGAAGCTCTGGTCACCAACACTTTCCTCTTTTGATTTGATTTTCCTCCTTCAGCGGTTCCTGAATGACTACGGTCTGATTTGGGTTGGGGAGACACAGAACCAGCTGGAAGATACAGAATCACTCAAGGATGAAGAGGAACTGCCAGCAAGCAACCTCTGGAACCCAGGTAAAGCAGCAGCACTCTTGGCTGAAGCTGCTATCCCAGCTCCCACTGCATGCTCAGAGAAGGGAGAATAGATAAACACCAAAACCTTAGGATCTGGGTCTTCAGAATTTGTGATTCTGTGCCAAGATCTTCACATCAGTCCATCTCAGGGACACAGACATGGAGCAATGTAACAGGAGCGCAGCAGAAGGTTTAATTTTATATACCTGTATTTTGTACGCCCTTCTCAGGGAAGAGGAGAGAACCTGATGGCTCAGCCCTTCAGGAGGAGACCTCACAGCAGCTGTTTCCTGCAGAATTCACAAACCCTGCACATTTGAGGCTTGGCTGCTCTCATGACATTGACAGAGTGGGTGGAAAACAGAATCAGGTGCTTTGTGTACATAGGAGCTGTAGTAACTTACCCACAGAGTCTGGCTCCAGCAGAGAGTATTGTTTGCCTTTCCTCCCAGCCACCACGTGAGGGGTTTAATTGAGACCTGACTCTGCTGCCCGGGGTCCAAGCAGTTTTGGCAGTGGCTCCTTAGGAAATGGTAAAAGAGGAAAAAAAGGAAATTATTTGGGCTATAGATCCAATGCTGCTTCCCAACCACCCTGCAAATATTAGACTAGACCTTCCCTTAGATGCAGGAGGGGAGAGACAGAGGGAGATCAGCAGCACCAGTTTTGGTTTCAGCTCACTGACCCTTTTCAAGGGTATTTCTGCATCATCCTTTAGCAACTCATAAAAAAGCAGAACAACCAAAGACTTTAACTCAACTTAGATTTTTTTTCTCTCATTTCCTCTTCTGACTTCATTCTTCTGTCCCGTCACAACTGCTTCACCCTGCCACCCTCAAACACCCAGACAAACATCCTTGCAGAGTCCCTGCCCTGCTGCAGGCAGCTGCCTCTGTTTACAGCAGCACCTGTGCCCTGATCCATTGATCCAATCTGGTTAATCCAACTCGTGCAGTTCCTCATCACGCACTGCACAGGGACAGCACAACACTTCTGAGAGGATAAACAAGCCCAGGAGCTGAGCGTGGGCCCCACCAGCTGCCCCCGGAGCTCCGAGTTTGCAGCCCCGGCGCTGCATCCTCTGCCCTGCCCTTGTGGTTTCGCACACGCCCGCGTGGACCTGGCAGTGCTGCACCACAGCAAAAGGTTGCACCACTTTCTGCAAACATGGGAAAACCAAAGCACAGACAGCCCAGAAATGCCAGGGCTCAAACACACCTCGAATTCATACAGATAAATCTGCTCAGCCACCACCCCTTTCCCCCGTAACTCTGATCCCTTTGCTGCAGGTGAAGACGTTTGCAAACGCCAGATTGATTTTGATTTCATCTTGGAGAACATTAAGGACTTGAACTTGCTGGTTGGAGAAGGCATTTCTCAGATCGAGCACACACCCCGGGGGGCTCGGCTGAGGCAGCCAGACCCCCTCCCTCTCACCCTGTACCAAAATGGGATCGTCATGGGCAATGGAGCCTTCCGGCCCTACCGGCACCCAGCCACACAGGTATGGAAGGGCTGGAGAGGAATTAGAGCCATCCTGCCACCACTCACCAAGCCCCAGGAGAGGGGACAGGGCTTCTAAGCTCATCTCAGTCCTACAAGGGAGCCCAGCTCCACACCTGCATCCCCACAGTGCCTTTAAAGCCTTGTGTGTCTGTGTGCAGTAACTTTTAGAGATGGAGGTTCTGTGTCTTTGGTGCAGAGCTTTCTGCACGGCCACAACACCAAAACCAGGAGCTGCCCAGCAGAAAGGCCAGTCCTGAGCTAAACAAAGTCTGAGGTGTGACCAAGAGCTCTCCTGTTGTTTCAGCAATGTCTGCAGGACATCATGGACGGCTATTTCCCCTCAGAGCTGCAGGCACGCTACCCCGACGGCGTCCCCTTGCAGGCAAGTGCCACACCCAGCTTTGGGGCAGGAATTGCTCTCTTGCTTCCCAAGACTGTTCAGGTTTTCTTTCATCAAGCTGCTGGATGGTCCCTGCAGCAAGTGGAGGTTTGTGGTGCTGTGCAGGTGTGTCTGGGAAAAGGGAGGCAGGGAGGGCACCTGCAGCAGCCGTTACAGGAAGTGTTTCAGCATCAAGGTTCAAGGGTTTCTGTGCCTCAGTGAACTTGACTTAAAACAAGGCTTCCAAGAGCACAGCAGGCTCTGTAAGAAGCAGCACATGCAGGAAATGAAGAGCTGTGTCACTAAAAGGAGGTAAAAAGGGTTCTCAAATAGCTCCCCTGGAAAAGCTTTTAAACTGAGATTGAACAAGTACCTCTCGAAGAGGATGTCACCAGAGTTTATTTTGCCATAATTTAAATGGATTTGGCCACCTGAGGTTCTCCTGGGCCCCAGTTTTTGATTTCTCAGAAATGGCAAAGAGCCAAAGCCACATTTGCAGGCAGAGAGCCTCCAAGGACTCAAATCTAGGTCTTGGAGTGCACCTGAAACGTCAGCAGGCACAACCAGAGGCTGGACCTACCCACTGCCACGAAGAAACCAGGGCACAACTGCGTGAGCAGGACAAGGTCAGGCCGGCTGGAGCAAGCTGGGAGCTGTGGAAGTTAGAAAGTCACATGGAAGGGGGATTGTGCAAAGCTCCGGGGACTGACGTTCCCTATGACCTGCGCATCGTTGGTTTCGTTTGGGGTTTACAACTGCTGGTTGGCATTACTGTGGTTTATGGGGCTCTGATGCAGCAAGAGGAGCTTGTGCAACAGTCAGATTTGCTTGCAGGTCACTGACAGGAGGGATGTGGTGTTTCAGAAGCAAGACCATCCAGGGAGTTTTCCTGGCCTCGGCCAGATGGTTGGTACTTCAGAATCCATCAAAGTGCAGGAAACCTCTGAGATCACAGGTAAAATCCTAAACCTACCTCAAAAATGCAGCTTATTCTCAAAGAAGAGGGTTCTTAAACCTTACCAGGGCAGTGCAGGTGGCAGGAGGGCAATGTGAGGGTCTCAGCAAGGAAGGCAACACTTCTGGGTCAGGGCCTGCTGCTGCCGTAGGAGCTGGGAGCCAGCAGCACACACAGGGTCCTCTCAGCATCAATCCTCCTAAAGAATGAGACATGACAAGTAATAAAAGAATAGAAAATCAGCAGGTTTCCCAAAACTTATCTGCCCTGTGCCTTTCTGAAAGGCCAAGCTCCTTCCATCTTCACCACATCAAAGGATGCTGAGGGAACCCTCCAGGCCTGGTGGGGGGAGTTGCTTGCAAACACCCCTTTCTCCTACCAGCTCATTCCAAAAATGAGAGATCTTCAAGCCAAATCAACCATAACTGTACTGAATATGGGACAGTTTCTCATCAGACTTTCCCAACAGAATATGGAACATCAAAAGCCACAGATTCCTCCTTTTGCTTCTAGACACTCGCAGTCTGTGTAAGCAATACCTGACAGGGTTGGGAAGGCAAACAGTCAGTCAGAGAGACAGAAACAAGTGGGTTTGTGGGTGCATCACTAAATAACCCAGCAGCCTTACCTGCCTGCTGTGCATCCCAGCTGTGCACCGAACAGGCTGCGCAGTTCTCACCGCTGATGTTGACAATCAAACACTCAGTGGGGCAGAAAGTGGGACAGCTTCAAGGGAGGAACCCGAGAGCCGCTCTCGGCCGCGCTGGGGTGCTGAGAGCTCTCCCTGTCGGCTGCTCTCTCCTTTCACCAAATCAGCCCCTTCTGCCGGCAAAATGTTTGTCACAAAGGTCACACACAGACATATCTCCCCTGTGCTCTGGCAGGTCCTGAAGCCTCCTTGGAGCAGTTTCCTAAGAAGCTTTCCAAGCCCCTGAAGCACAGGGGGAGAGTGGGCAGTGCCCGAGGCGTGGCCAGAGCAGCACCACAGGTACCAGTGGACTCCTTGGACACCCTCAGGAGGAAACCAGGGGCGATTCCCTGGACTCAGCTCCCTGCACAGCACCAGCAGCCCCTCCCTGGGCCTCTCTCAGCTCCATGTCACGTCCCAGGGAGGCTGCACCAGAGCACACGTGGCACTTGGCACCTGCTTCGGGGCTGTGCCGGCCCTGGCTGCTCTCCCTGCCGCCCAGGCAGTGCTGACACTCACCTGGCTTCAGTTGCAGGGCTCTGATGGGCAGCAGAGCAGCAGAGAAATCCTGGTGGAAACATCCAGGCTGGCTGCCCTGGAGAGGTACAGGTACAGCCCCCCACCCCCTGCCCTGGCAGGGTCTCCTCTTCTTCTTATTTCATCACTGCAGGTTTAGTTCAGGGGGTTCAGTTGAGGAACTAAATGGACTTTTCCCTTTTATACCTTGGCAATAGTTAGAAAAAAGGCCAAGTCTGGTCGTTTGGGAAAACCACTGAATTTTTCATGGCAAACATGCCACATTTTACATATCTAACAAAAAGCTTCTGTTGTTCAAAATGTCACTTATTTATGTGAAAGTTTTCCCGACAGCAAGCCAAGGCCTAAGAGTTTGAAACCATTGAAGGAGCTCTTTGCAGTCATGTTAAATGGGAGAATCCCTCCAGGAAACTGATGCCCAAGTCAGAGGTCTCACTAACAGCACTTTTCCACTCAGTCTTCTGGCAAGCCAAGACCCAAATAGCTAATGAAAAAACCCCAAGCAGATTATTTTTAATCAAAGAAGTAGGGCGAAGTACTTACCAGACAGCCCTGATTGCAAATGAAAAAAGCTAAAAAAGGTCTACAAGCCTCTTCAAGGCACCTTCAGGCTGGGAAAGCAAAGCAGCAGTTTGGGCAGGGGGTTGGTCTGGTTGCCCATGGCCCTGAGTGGGGCCTCATTCATCTCAAGGACATTCCCAAACATGAAACTCCTCTCCCCTGTTCTGGTCATGGAGGCTCTGCCCACTGAGTGGAGCTCAACGGGGTTTTCTGATCCCCAGGGTGAAGCCAGCTGAGGGGGCTGAAGCTCCTGGCCCTGATTTCTGCACTCTGCGCATCAAATCCGAGAGCGGGGAGCAGACGTACGAGATGAAGATGCTGCTCACAGACACCATCGGGGACCTGCGCCAGCACCTCGCCCACATCAGGTAGTCCAGGACTCCTCCCCTCCTTGCCTGCCTCTGTAGGACCCAGGAAAGGGTTCTTGAGGCCCTGGAGCTTCCAACATCAGCCAGAGCTGGGTCACAGCCCCAGCGCTCTGCCCACCAGACACTCTCCAGGCAGCAGTGAAACCCAGAGCATTCCACACCTACCTCTGCCACTCAGCAGCAGAGATAAACTTCTTCTGTCCTCCCAAAATCGCCATCAGATCCAGGCCCATCCCCACCTTTGCCTCCATCCAGCACTCACCCAACTTGTGCCACCATTCCCAAGGTGCTGGAAGCTGAGCTGCAGCCTTTGCTTGGCTCAGCCAGCTCTGCCTCCCAGCACATTTACTGCTGCCCAAGGGCTCACTCAGCCTGTTGGGGACAGTTCCACACGGCTGGGGGCCCCCTTTGCTCTCCTCTCTTCCCACTCCTGTTGCAGGCCATGGCCCTGGCCTTGGCATGAGCCCAGGATGAGCTCAGTGCTGGTGGGATGCACAAGCCTCCTTCCTTCCCACTGCAGCTGTGAGCTGGAAAGGCTGCTCCGTGCCTGGCTGGCTGCAATTTGGGCTGGAAGCCTGTTTTTTTTTTTTCTCTTTCGTAACCACAGCTGGATCAGTCAAAGCATCCCAGCAAAACCTTGGGGGATCCTGTGAGTAGGAAAGATTGTGCTGTTCTTTCCTAGGGGTGGAAACTCGGACTCGTATGAGATCATCAGCACCTTTCCCCAGAGGGTGTACACGGACAACTCCAGGAGCCTGCAGGAATGTGGGCTGGTCCCCAGCGCCTCCCTGCTGCTGCGGAGAAGAGACCCCTCCCAACAGGAGGGGATGGGGCTGGGAGCAGTGTAAGAGCTCCTCACCCTGAGCTCTGCATACGGAACCAGCTGCCTCTCACAGTTATCCAAGCTGCCCTGGCTGGGAAAAAGGGAGAGGTTTTCTTTCCAGATTTTGTTTCATTGTGCTGTTACCTGGGATGGAGAAGAGCTCGGAGCAGCCATTTGGCCGTTCCCTTTGGCAGAGGGGGCCAGGCCCAGACCTGCTGCCTCACAGTGGGTGCTGGTCCCCAAGACAGGGACACCTCCATCAGCTCACACCTGGGCTCCAGGCCTGGCTCCTCATCTCTGGGGAGGGCTCCACAGGCTGACCCCTGCCCAGGGGAGCCTGCCAGCTTCACCCTGGCACTAGGTGGTTGTTTCGCTGGGCTCAGGGACTCCAGAGCAGCAGGATGGACACACAGCCAGGGACAGTTTGCTTTCCACACACAGCTGCTCCCTACAGATTTCACCGGCACTGACACCAGGAGACAAACAGGCTCACTTCTATGGTCCCTGCTGAAGCTAAACCTGAAGGCCTTGAGCCATTGCAGTGCTGGGGCTGAGCCAGACTCGACTCGGCCGGGAGATCCTGCTACTGGGTTTCCTGTACGTGCACAGCTCCTTCCCTTGGACAGCCCCCAGCTCCAGCGGGGCCCAGGCTCCAGCCTGCCTGGAGGTACCCGCCCTCCTCCTCCCGCTGCGGGCGCTGGATGCTGCAACAGGACACCATGTCACTGGAGAAGAGCAGAATCCCTCCACGGCGTCTCAGCCGAGCCCTGAATAAAGCATCTTCCTCCCTATCCCGTGGGCTGGGGCTGCACTTTTCCCTTTCCCTTTCCCCAGCACATTCTTCCCATTCCAGCTGTGACAAGCTCTCACTTGACTCCCAGCTGACAACACTCCCACTCATGTGAGGCAGTGCCTTCCAGCAGGTTCCCTCTTTGCAAAGACCCAGCCCTCATTAAAGGCTCCCAATAAAACCCTTTATTTCAGCTGCCATTTCCACTTCCTTTAGATTTCAAAGGCACAGTTGCTGTGGAAGCTCAGGGTGCCCAGAGCTCTTCCCAGGCCTCTCTGACTAGAGCTGCACAACTCAAACACAGGAAGCAAACCAGCTGCTTCCACAGCTCCCCATGAGCAGTGACTCCACCCAAACAGCTCTCCCTCAGCTTCCTCCTTTTTCCACCTGTAGCAGATCCAGGAGCAGCTGTTCCCACTGGCTGTCTCTATCCTGGTCTAAGCAATCTTTGTGCCAGGGGTTTGTTTTTCCCTCCCATGTCTGGCTGAGGCTGTCCCTGCCCTGGGCTGCCACTGTCACCACGCAGAGGAGAGGAATGCTCTGGTACCTGTCACTACTGCGCCGTAGGACATTCAGACACGGCCTGTGAGCCTTTGATTAGCAGCAGCAATCTAAGGTGTTAAGATCTTTGTGTCAGGCTGCAGCAGCACGTACAACCCACTTAGCTTCTCTCAGCTGGAAATGACTCACAATCCTTAGGCAGGGTGATGTTTAACCTGTAGCCAAAATAAAATCAAATTTAAAAGAAACGCAGGAGTAGCGATGTGAAAGGTACAGTAACATTTAATAGCATCTCGGAAGACAACACTGGTTATAAACTTGCTTTTTGGCAGGAAAACAAAATGCACTTGGTCCAGAATTGCAAAAAAGCCAACTCAAAAAGGAAAGATCAGACAGCTGGAGCATCAGCTGTTCTGGGGCAGCCCTGAGCCATTAATGCTCACAAGGGAGCCCTGGTCAGGGCGGAGGGTGGCCGGAGCAGCACAGATGCCACTTCCAGCTCCATCCATCCCCACAGGCAGCCTTCGCCCCCAGCTCCTCCATGGTGGGTGCTCAGACCCCCAACTCTGTGCAGTTCTTTTGCATTAAATTAAGACAAACAACAAAAAAAATTACTTAGTTGCCATAACGTCTACGGCTGAGATGAAGTGGTGGGGAAAGGGAAAAAAAAAAAAAGGAAGTGAGGCAGCAGAATTTACAATTTTAACAGCAACTGGAGAAGTGGGAAGTACCATGCAGCCCTGAGCCCTTCCCTCCCAAGGCAGGGGAGAGGGCTGAGGGCTGCGCACACCTCGCACAGCCCCAGAGGCTTTGCTGTTTACAGAGGCACTGGAAGCTGCCGTGAGCCAGGCCAAGCTCTGCTCACAGGCCAAGCGCAGCGAGTGTCACACTTTCTTTGGATCCCTCTGAGATGATATCGGGGTTAGGCAGGAGGGAGTCGGAGGCAGCTGCAATGAGGAGTTTTGGTCATGGGCTTTTCCCTGTGCTGGGATAAAAGTCGTGGTGCCAGGACAGCGCTGACAACCTGGAGGTGAAGGTGGTTGGAGATGAGGGCGCTCAGGAATGCAGGTAGAGTCCAGGATGGGAGGGTAAGCAGGGCTCAGGCCAACTTCAGGAATTCCTGCAGAGTGTTTTGCTCCACTGCTTCCACGAAGAGCTCATAATCCTGCAGGGAAACGCCACACGGTTGCTCACGAGGCAGGAGAGTCCCTGAGCGTGTGGCACAAACTGGTGCACAGCGCTGGCACAACCAGCGCTGGTTGTGCCAAGGATGACAGGGCAAAGTGGGCACAGCCCCACTGTCCTCTGTCAGCCAAAGCCCCGGGCCCAGCTCCCCTTTCTCCCAAGCCAAACGGTCCCTGCACCTCACAGAAAATAACTTACAAGCATCTGGAACATCTGCAGCAAACGGAGGGACACGACATCACCCACCACCCGACCCCAGGGCACCAACCCCCGGCGTGGAGCACGAGCCTCACCCCGCAGTACTGGTCTCCGTTGACGATCTGGGGTGGGATTGCTTTGGGGTTGCCTGCCTTCGCCCTCATCTCCTCCCGGAGAGCGTTGTCCTGGGAGATATCCACCAGCTCGTACTTGATGTTCTTCCCATCAAGGATTCGGGTTACCTCGCTCTGTTGGGATTTGATCTGGAACCCGAGTGGGAAAGGCAGGTTACGGGGAGATGGAGAGGAGCACGAAGGGTGGGCACACACGCAGCGCGCCAGCCACGCTCAGCACAGTGCCCGTGGTGCGGACCCCGCCGGCGTGGGGGGACACCCAGCACGGGGGGCTGGGTTTGGAGAAAGATGGGGACGGTACAGCGCGATCAGGGGAGGGGACACCGAGGCTGGGGCGGGGGGGCTTCGCTGCTGCACGGAAGAGAGACGCCCGCC
>VZTX01027791.1:0-14274 GCA_013400915.1 Pardalotus punctatus
CCCCGTTTCCCCTCGTTTCCCCTGGCACTGTCTGTGAACATCCCCTGGGTGAGCATCCCCTCCCCTCTGCCCTCACACAGCACCCAGATGTCGGCTCACACCCTCCATGGGTGCCCTGGGTGCGTGTTGGGGTACAGAAATTCACCCCAGCCCCATGCAATTCTTGCAGGATACCAACAATCCAGGTGTGGAATAGTGAGGGCACCTGCCCCTTCCTTGAAAACTGTGGAAATAGGTTAATAGGAAAAACGTTGGGTTTGGTTTTTTTTTTAATGAAGCTGGGAGCTAAAGTGTGTTAATTGCGTTGCTTCAAGGTAATGAGGTATCCTAATTTCTGTCTTTTTGATCCTTAGCTGCTTATTACAAGGAAAAATGTTTTTAATTTATATTTGCCCAAGTGAACATGTTGGAAGCTGCGTTGGGAACTGTGTGTTCAGCCACAAGTCGGGGTTGTGAGGTGATTTTGGTTAATTCATGGCCAAATACAGGTTCTGTTGGGAGCACTGGGCTCTACTGGTGTGTGTAGAGTTGAAATAAATCCAAACTATCTTCAGTTGACTAAAAGGTGGAAGTTAAAACAGCTTGTGTTGTGTTGCCCTGGGTACCAGCCAGCAAGGAGGGATGGTCTTGATCATTATACTTAAATTTTTAATTCTGTAGGAATGGCTTGAGATGAATTCTCATTGAGGAAAATCAAGATCAGAAGACTGATGAAGAATTGTCTTCCCTGGTTGTCTGTTACCTTACTCTCAACAGTAAATAAACAGAAGTTTTCAAGAGTTTATAGTCATTAATTCTTAAAAATATTTAATGTCACTGATTAATTTGAAACCAGAGCTAGAGAATAATTGACAAGGGCAAGGTCGGAGAGGTTTCAGAGGGAAAATCATGTCCCTGTAGGTTGGCAGAGCCCAGTGCCACTGCAGTTGGGCTCACTGTGTTTGTGTGGAGCCTGGGCTGGAAGAGCCACCCAGCTGCTGTAGTTTTTTGGGAATTATTGTCTCCCTTGATCCTACAAATGATGCTGCAGGTGAAGCTTTCAACCTTACAGGACCATGTGCAGGTGGTGAACTCTTTGGGGTGTCGTGGGGCATTTTGTGGATGGCTTTTTCCACTCTTCCACAAACCAAAGCTTCGTTCTGTCTGCGGTTTCTACTGCAACACAAAGAACAGTTCCTAATCTTCATCCTGCTTTTGTGCACTCCCAAAGATCTGTGTTTGCCAAGAGCTTTTATCCTGCAGTGAGGCCGGATGATTGATGTCTCAGGGTTATTGCTGCAGTGTGTTTCAGGAAGAAATGAGTTGCCTTTCCTTCTCTCTGAGCTGCCCCAGGTCCTTCAGCTGTGTGTTTAATGCCAAGTCAGAACTAGTAAAAGCTGGTTTGGGACATTGTGTGAGTACTGTGCTCTTTGAGGAAAAGTTTGGGTTGTGTGCCACGATCCCAGGTCACAGTCCAGCTTTCTCCACATCCACCCATCCTGCACCGTGTGGACACAGCCAGCTCTGCTTTCATTGGAAAACTGGAAAGTTGAGCTGTGTGTTCCTTAAAAAAAGGGCAGTTATGCCAAAGGAAACAACGAGCAGAATATTTTGCTGGGTTCTCCACTCCCACCGATTCCACTTTATTATGAAGGAATTCCTTAAAATTGTTCTTTCCGTCTTGCCATGGAGTTTTCTGCGAAAGTATTCAGCCAACGTCAGTGCAAAGAGGAATGCACACACCAGTGCACTGGGTATCGTCACAGTGAGTGTTTGTGGGTCTAGGCAGTACATTATTTAGGAGCACATGCAGAAGGGACTGGAAGGTGCAGGAAGAGTTTCTGAAGTGAAGATAATTACCTGAATTGGGTTATGATTTTGCCAGAAAACACTACAAATCACAAATGATGAGTGCTCTGCCTTATCCCAAGTGGCGGTAGTGACTGATTTACCCATTAAACTGATGTTGAGGAATAACTCCTGTGGTTGTCTGGCACAGTAGTTCTGAGTGTTAATAATTTACAATTTATGTTACCAGGATTTTTACATGGAATTTCTGGAAGGCGCACTCATAATAAATATTTTCCTTTTATTCCTTGTTTTAGGATGGAGGAGAGACCAGTCTGAAAAACTGTTCCATTGTGGACTTTGCTGTTGTCTGCTAGAATGTTCCTTATGGATGCTCCTCCTCTGATAGCTCTTCAGACAAAATGGGAGTCCTTTGGACCAGCAAGGAATTGTAGATACCCCGTGTGCTTCCCTGAATCTGACGGCAACGTCACCAGAACCACTGTGAGTGCGAAAGTTCAGATGATCATAAGCAACCTGCAAAGCCAAGAGCCTGCCCTGGGTATGAACAATGAGTGTGGCTGTGTTACGCAGAAGAAACAGAAGGGAGAAAAAGGCACCAGTCCCAGAGTCACATCCAGCACCACCTTGCTGCAGAAGCATCCTCAGTACACCCAGTGTGGGTGCCCTGAGGATTCCGATGACACCGAAGTGGAAGAGAACGTGGAATTTGGGACTCTCCTGCTCGATTCTGACAGTGACGATTCTGTGGACCGAGGTATAGAAGAAGCCATCCAAGAGTACTTGAAAACAAAAAGCAAAAGTGCCCAGTCGTTGCCAAGGAATGCAGAGCGTTCTGAGAATGTGAGCAGAGACAAAAGGTTTAAGAGAGAATTCTCCCAGAACAAAGTGGCAAGTAACCTCCTCCCCGTGAAATTTAAAGCCGAGATGCTCTCTGAAGAGTACCTGTCTGACCACCTGGGAATTGGGAAAAGGCTCCAGCCTTCTTCCCCCCAGAGCATCAGCAGCGATGACTCCTTTGAACAGAGCATACAAGCTGAAATAGTGCAGTTCTTGAATGAGAAAAAGCAGCAAGAAATTAGTAAATGTGTTACTGAGGAGGATAAAAAAGATTCCCGTGTGAGATCTGTCCTGAAATGCAACAAAGCAACAAACAGAACGAACTGTGGTGCTATAAAGCAAGGCTGTAATGCACTGCTCCTGAGACACCATGCCAAGCTGCAGAAATCCAGCACCCAGTCCAAGTGTTTGCAGTCAAAAGTCCAAGCAGAGCCCAGAGATTTCAGCCAGGTGAACCAAGCATATCTAGAAATGGCCACTGCCAGCCAGCCCTGGCTCATGGAGCAGAATGAGGGAAGTGGAGCTCGTTACTGGGAGCCAAGGGAAGCACTTATCAAGGAGAGCATGCACACATCTGACTCCAGCAGTGATGATGGCATTGAAGAAGCCATTCAGCTTTACCAGCTGGAGAAAATCAGGAAAGAGGCAGGTCATGCAGCAAACCGTGTCCCTTTGCAGAGGGAACAATTTGATCCAAAGGGTATGGCAGACATTTCTGCCAGCCTGACAATTAGCTCCAGAAAAAGTGCCTCAACAGAAATCCATAAAAACCCTATAAGCAACAAGAGAAAGGAAATTAGTTCCAAGTCAATGGGATTAGAAAGCACCAGCAATGACTTTAACAAGCTCTGTAAACCACTGAAAAAAGCCAGACATTTTGCACTTCCAGAAAACAAGATTGCTGCTTGTGAGCTCACACTGCAGGCCTCTTGCAGAGCAGACACATCTGCAGAACTCATGTGTGCAGAAGCTATCCTGGATATTTCCAAAACAATCATGCCATCCCAAATGGGAAGTGACAACAAATCCCTCACTGCAGACTCCTTTTTTTCTCCCCAGCTTCTCTCGTCCTCCCGTTGTGAAAGTGACAGCAGCCTTGTGGACAGCGATGACAGCATAGAGCAAGAAATCAGGGCTTTCTTGGCTCTGAAAGCACAGTCAGAAAACCTTGGAACAAAACCTCCCAGCCTGTCACGCTCCATCCAGATGCCTTTGCCTTCTGATCCAAACAGCCTCACCAGGGCTCTTGAGCCTTCTCTGCCCAAAACACTGAAATTATCCCTAAGTCGTAAAAGGAGACTTAAAAGGGAAGGCAGAACAGCAAAACAAGGGGCATCAAAAACACCTGAACAGCTGGAAACGGGACTTTTCCAACCAGGTAACTATTCCAAATTCCCTGTGCTCCAAGAGGGGTGTGCCCTGAGCAGCCCTGCAGAACTCCAGGATGCTCAGAGTAGTAAAGACACGAGACAGCAGCAGCTGATGTCTCCCAAATTGTCTGGCTCTGATGGAAGCAGATGCGTGGCCTTGGACTCTGTAAATCCTTTCCTGCAGGTTCAGAGCAGCACAAGAAAACTTACAAAAATCCCCACCCAAACCCCAGAGAGAGAGGGGTCGGGTGATGAGAGCAGCTCTCTGGACAGTGATGAGGACCTGGATAGTGCTATCAAGGACCTGTTACGGTCTAAAAGAAAGTTAAAGAAGAAATCCAAGGACCAGAAAGCCCAGTGCAAAAAGAAGGTCAGATTCAGCGAGACAGAAACTCAGGTGCTGGATGAGTTCAGTAACCTCCAACAAAATGAGTGGAAATGTAAAAATCCCTCACTGCTGAAAAGCTGCCTCTCAAAACCTCGGAAAGCTGTGAGGGAGAATGCAGTTAGGAACCCTCCAGACAACACCAAACTTCCCAATGACAAACCAGAAACTCTGAAAAACCTGGAGTTTAACTTACAGCTTAAAAAAGGCAATAAACCAAAACCAGTTTCAAACCAGCGGGGGGCTAAAAATAGAAAATGTACTTTCCCAGCTGTGTCAGATGCCAGTGACAGCAGCTCAGTGGACAGCGATGACAGCATCGAGCAAGAAATCAGGAGGTTTTTGGCAGAAAAGGCTAAAGATTCTGCAAGCAATTCAGAGATGCAAAAAGGTGACGCAAGTCTGGACCTGTTTAGAGCGACCAAACCAACTGGTAATAAAGGAAAAGCAAAGCAACAGCTGGTGGAAAATGAGATGGATCTTGTGCTAGGTCAGAGTAAAAAGACTGAGGTGCCTCAGCAAGCTGAGGAGATGAGGAACTCTCAGAGAACAGAAGGGAAAAGTGCAATGTTACCTGGCAGTGGGAAATGTGCTCCCTCTGCAGAGAATGTTCCTACTACTGGTCAGTCAAAAGCTAAGCAAGGACTGGGGGGGGTCAAAGGTGGTGCTGCTGGGGAGTTACCTGGGAATGCAGCAGGTAAAAGGAATGTCCGTAACACAGAGCCCCCAAAACCCAGCAAAAGTGAAGGGTGTAAAGTACGAAAAGTCATGAATGCAAAGCCCAGATCTAAAAGGAAGAATACCTTCCAACTAAAAATCTCAAGTAAATTTATTGCAGGTCTGAAGTACGCTCGGGACAGGAAGAAATCAATGCTTTTGAACAAAAAGCAGAAAGCAGAGTGTTTGCTCAGCCAGAGCAGCACCCTGGGAATGGAGGCAGCTTCCCAGGACACAGATGTACTTAACCCCTTGCCAAAAGGTGAATTTAGTGGGGAAATTACACCAGCAATAAAAGCACCCAGTTCACCGAAACTCACTGTGGGAGGGGCAAGTCCCCATGTAGCAGAAACCTGTGCAGGAGTTGAGGCTGCTCCTGTGTGTCTCGAAGAGGAAGGTGAGGGTTGCAGGAAGGCTGATGCTCCAGGGGATCAGTCACACTCCCACTCCAGCCTCCCCTCCCAGGAACGGAGTGTAGCAGCAGGAAAAGCTGATAAGGTTTGCAGAGGAGCCTCCAGAGCTGAGAAAACACAGCTGTGGATCAAGGAAGGAGATATCCACAAAGGCAGCTGGGCTGAGTCAAATGTGGATCCCTCACGCCCTGAGTGCAGTGTGGGAAAAGCAGATAAAGTCAGCAGAGATCCAGCTCAGCAGGGTACTCAGGTGTGCAGTAAGGGAGGGAATAACCAGCTGGACAAGAGACCACATCCAAGTTTAGCTTGCCCAAGGCAGGAATTCAATGTGACAGCAGCGGCAGTGGATAATAGTAAAGGAGCATGTGCAGATAACAGTGTGCAGATGTGCATTAAGGAAGAAAAAGTTGACAGGCAGGAAGAAATTCAGGTATCCAGCTCCAAAATGGAAGGCAAAATATCTGTCGTGCAGAACAGGGAAACTGCTAGTGAAGTGCACCAAGGGCAGGAATTTTTAACCAAAACCTGTGCAAAATTTACTGACCTACCTGCAGGGGACTGCCCAGGTTCCCTCTTGGAAAAAAAGGTTTCAAATATGTAAGTACTTTTTCTTTTTCTTTTTTTTTTTTTACAGTAGCAGTCTTTTTATAAAATAACTTTCATTGTAATTACCTTGATAAAACTTGTGACAGGAAAGGAGAGACAGTGAGAGATGCTGATACCTGTATATCATACACACACTAATGTGAAAATAGTTCTATTTAACAGGGATATCATGGATAGACATAACATACGTAGCTTTTGTAGAATTTTGTAAATTATTTAAAGTGCTCTAAGGAAATATTTTTTATAATGATTTTTAGGGCTTGCATTCCTACAGGATGCTGTAGTTACTGTAGATAAAATATTGGCTAATCACACTTTAAATTATGAGGCCTCTAATTGTCTCTCAAAGGGAAACCTGTTTGCGCACAGAATTTATTTGGGAGCCTGTTAAGAGATCCTAGGAATACCCAGCCTTGGATAGCAATGCAGATCTGACACTGGTCACATTCGAGCTGCCTTAGGACAATCCTGTGGTGTGGGTTTTTGCTGGGAGCTCGGTTTTCCCACTCTGAGGACTGTGGGATGAGGCCCCTAAGCAGAACTCCAGTGCAGCTGTGGGTGTGGAGATCCAGCCTGGAAGATAAAAATGCAAATTCAGGTAAATCAAGCGGATGGCTCTGTCTGCACAGACATTTTCCTGGGCAAAATGATCTCAGCAGCTGTTCAATGTCCTCTTGAATACCCAGAACCTCCTGCTCGTAGATGATTCCAAGCACAAGTTACAGTCCAAGACAAGTGAAGGAGTGTGTCTGTTCAGACAACATGATTTCCCTGGATTTCTCTGGATTTCTGTACTGTCGGGCCTGCAGGGCTCAAACAATTCCTCGTTATTCTCAGCTATCTCATTTTGATGCCCTGCAGTTACCCAGAGATGGCTTTTGGTTTCCTGAATGAACTTTCTGAAATTGAGTGCCCTTAACTTTCCTTTTTCAGAAGTGGTTTTTAAAATGTTACATTTCTGTGAACTTTTCACTGACAATTTTGGTGCAATAAAGTAAAGCTGGGTTTGCTGTAGGGAGCCACAACACAAATGCCACGGATATTTTCAGCACTGTTCTTTCTTGAGGCTCTTTCTCTGCCTCCATTTCCAGCAACCAGAATAAAGCAATTTTTCACTACTATCTTTTTATTTGTACGGACTTGAAACGGGATTGAAGTAGCACATTCACATCACACACACACAAAAAAGTTCCCCCACACCGGTTTCACTGCAAATTGAAAAGGTGTAAATTGGAGCTGTTGGTTCTTTCATTTTCATTTGTGTGTAGTGAAGTCCTTGGAGGAGTTTGTTCTCACATCTTGTCCCTGTGAATTGATCTGATACTCTCTTTGTCTGGTCTTCTGCAGAACTTCTCTCAGCCAAACCACCACTTAGCATCACTTTGTTTCTCAGTCACTTCAGGAGTTTTCCTCCAGGCTGGCCTTAAACTTGCAAAATGGAGCAAAAGCGGCCAAGTCTGGATCCAGTATCCCACGGCGTCCCTGGTGTGATGCAGAATTATGGGCAAAATGTGGTGTAGCATAGTTGTAACTGTGGCATGTAGAGAAATAAACATCCTTGGTGTGTTGATGCTGTTGTGCAGTTACATTTGAAACATGTTTATAGTGCTCACTTGGCATTTCTGACTGTCCAGCCACCTTCTTGTAGTCCTTGGGTTGGCTGGGTTGTTTAAAGGTCAGTGTGTTAGCTCATCTCCATTCTGTGGTAGGATACCTTGGAAAAGTGTTTTTTACTTAGCTCAGTGCCTGCAGTCCCTCTCCACAAGGTTTATCTTTTGCTCTGCCTTGATTCTGTTGCAGGATTTGGGCCTTTTGTTTGGAATAGGTCAATAGGCTGGTATTTTAAACTAGAAGTTTTCCAAGTACCTTGCTTTAAAAGGATTAAACTGTATACTTAATTTTCCTAGAGATGTTGGAAGCACTATGTACTGTTTGTATAAAAAGTTGAATGTTTCTCCTCAAAAGTTTTCAGTAAATTCACGTTAAGATTTCAAAGGTGTCTCGTGCCCCTGTTGCTGTGTCTGTGTCCTCAGTACCATTTGTGACCTGATTCACTTCCAGTTAAGATGCAATTCCAGTTACCTTGTGCTTTAAATAAAAACCTGATTTCAAACAGCACTTTTTTTATTGATAAACTTGATTTGTATATAGGAAAAAGGTGTACATTGCTGAGTTTCTAATGTTTAATAAATGGGGTTCTGCCCATGGACCATGAAAACAGAGTGCTTCTATGGTTTGTGTCATCATCTTGAGTGAGTAATAATTCTTCTGTTCCCTTTTCTTCCCTCCTGACTGTAGTCTGAGGATGTCATTAATTTGTAACAAAAAATGAAGAAGGAAAATTTACAGAATACATAGGCAAAACAAAGGGGCGGCTTGTGGTAGCAGAACCCCAAGAGCAGTTTTCTTTCCTGGTGTTTGTGGTCAAGAAGTGGAGTTTTTCCCTGTGTAACTAAATGGAAATGTGTGTCAAGGAACATCTCTGGAATTGGGACAACAGCCAGGAGAGTGCCATACTCCAGTGTCCTCATCCTGGCACAGCTCTCATTTCTTACTCAGAAAAGAGAAGTCTGCTGCTTTGGAGCAGTAAGAAATCCCTCTTGCACATCAGTAAAGGCTGACCCACTGAGGAATTATTGAGTGGGAATAAATTCATGAGCAAGAGTCCCACGTGGTACCGAGGCTGGGGCTGCAGCACAAATCTCTCGAGGCTGAATCTTCATCGATGCAGTTCCAAAAGCAGTTTTTATTTCCTGTTTGTAGTGCCCATGACAGCCACAGCGTGGGCACAGAGTGCACAGCCCTGCTGGCCCTGTCACTCCAGAGACAGCTCTAGGAAAACTCCTTTTTCCATTATTCTCACCCTCCTGAGACACCAATTAATCCCTTATTGCAGTAGATACATGGAACCATAAACTCAGGTCTTCTAAAGCTTGGAAACAAGTTACCTTTTTTAATAAGTGCTGCTTCATATTTTTTAAAAATGCACAATGATATTTTTTTCCAATCAGAGCACAAAACTTGTTAATTTGGATATTAAGTTATTAAACCACTTGGTGTTTTTTATGACAGCTCTGGTGAGTTACAGCATCCTGGCTGCAGTAGCACAGCTCTCAGATAAATCTGTAAAGAGGTTTATTACTTAATTTTTTACCCCAGTGTCTGTTTTTGTGTGCTTTGGGAACAATCTTCAAGGATGCTCAAGGGACTCCAAGGGCTCCCTTAATTTTTTATTACCAGTTTTTGCTGCTATTTTAGGAACACATGTTTTGACGTGCAGCTGCTTTTTATGCAAGGCAGGAACACACCCTCCCTGCCCCCATTCCTTTTATTAATGGAGAAGCTTTTTAATTTTTCATACCTTCAGTTTGTGATAATTCAGCCTCACATCATTTTATCTGCAAACATCAAAATCTTCCTTTCAAGAGGCAGAGTACAAAGAGATTGTTTCAGGTAGATTCTGTTTGGTAAAATGTGTCATTTTTAGAATGGTATTTTGAATTTGTACAAGTATTTATTTTTTAAAAAGTGTATTTGGTCTAACCTCTGAACATTGATATACGCTGCATGCCAAACTCTTCAAAGGAACTGGTTTCAAGAATAAAATTAAAGGGAAGAAATTGAGGCAAGAAGAGGTGGGTGTTTTCGGATGGAGTGGGAAAATATGTGACAGAATCTACTCCAGTTATATTTTTAAGAGGCAGCTTTATCCCTAAATTATGCCACCTGCAGAAAAATCTGTGTGTAAAAATATATGTAACACTGTCACAACTATTCTATTGATTCAGCACTTTGTTCAATTTTCTCATTTCAGGAGAAGAAAGGGAAGTTCTAAGAAGCTCCAGGTATTGTCTAGAGAATGACACGAGAGTAACAGCAAGTGAGAGAGGGTTGCTTATTTATTTCTATATGTTAAATCTTTTAAATGTTAACTTTTTGGGCCCATTTCTGCTCAGTTTATTTATCTGTTCCAACATATTGGTGTGTTTGCAGCAGATGGGGAATTTACCCAGATATTCCTATGTTTGAGATAACCACATGCCACAAATAGGGAATATTTCTGACATGTGAAGAGTATCGGTTGCAGTGCTGTTTGGAACATGTTACACTCATATTTTTAGCAAACAGTTAAAATAATATTATGCTCATTTTATTTTTATGTTATATCTGTAAGGTGGGACTGTTTCTCACCCCAAAACAGGCAGACTAGTTTTTCTTAAAAACCCATCTTTACCCAAAAATGTTCAGTTTTTCTTTCAGTGCAGTCACTGTCCAGCTGATGCAGTTTCTCTGCCTGTAACTACAGTTGTTCCAATAAAACTTAAAAAACCATTTTCTTTTTGATTACTTGTCATTATTTGGATAATTTCTTAAAACTCTGTAGTTTTGAGAGAGAAGAAATGTGAACTTTCTACAAGAAAACCAAAGGGTTAATGAATACCTCTGGAAAATTTGCAGATTGATTATTCACTAAATACCAGAGAAGCAGTTTAAATCTTCATTTTTAATGATATGTGATAGATGAGTCAGGAGTGTAAAGGATCATTAACGACAGAGGGCATATATATGTAATGTACATTGTTCTAGTATTTATATGCTGCCGGTAAATTAGACAAAAAGTTTCACGTGAGCTACCTAACTGACATTTAACCACACTAAATCTTTCATATATTATTTCTGAAGGCTATTCCTAGTTCCTTTTAGCATCGAGGCTGGCTGTAGGTGTTTTTCCCAAGCCCAGCAAGAGCTACAGCGGCTGGTCCCTGCAGTGCGAGGGGCCGCTGCGGTTGTAGCTGGGGTGGAAGTCCCGGTGCTCGTAGGCGGTGATGAACGTGTCAGAACCGGTGCAGTGGCTTTTCTCCAGCGACGTGTTCAGGCTGTTGTTCCTCTGCATGCCAATCGTGCCCAGATGATCCGAAAACTTGTGCGACACGGAGTGGAAGGAGTTCTGGGGGTGGCGAGAAAAGGGGGGGATGTTTTAACTGGCACTACCGACAGCACCTGCAAAGCTGGCTGCAGCCAGGGGTGGATGTGGATAAGGACAGGGTGTCTCCATCTGCCTCGGCGGCTCAGCGCAAAGGCCGAACTCGGCCGTGCCGTCCCCGGGAGCCCCGGGGTCACGCACCGGCAGCTCGTGCACCGTGGGGGCCCTGCTGCCGTAGGTCTGGTTGCTGGTCCGGAACCGGGGGTGAACCGGCGGCTGCCTGCGGGGGGAGAGCACAGGTAGCGCGGGGAGCGGGGCGGCGGCGGCCTCGGCCGGGGCTGCGCTCACCCGTAGCCGCGGTAGAAGGGGAGCTCCTGGAAGCGGCGGGGCACCTCGGGGCCGGGGACCGACATGGCGGAGCCGGGGGGTCGGGCCGGGCCGCGGGGACCGAGCGTTGCCCGGCGACGAAACGCGGAGGGCTGGGAGCGACCGCCCGGCGGGGAGGGCGCAGCGCCCGCCCCGCCCCGCAGGAAGCGGAAAGCGGAAAGCGCCGCCGACCTTCCCCCGTCTCCTCCTCCCGCTCCTCCTCCGTGCCCTGCAGCGGGCTCGGAGCATGGCGGTGCCGCGGCTCCTGCGGGCAGGTGAGTGGCGGTGCCCGGCCCGGTGCGGCCCGGTGTGCCCCGGACCCCCGTGTGACCCACGTGTTTCTCTCCCACAGCAGCCCCGCGGCTCTACAGCACCGTCCCGGTCCCGGTCCCGGTCCCGGTCCCGGCCCCGGCCACGGCCCCGGCGGCGGCCCGGCCCCGCGGTGAGTGCTGCCGTGCACCCCGGGAAAGGGGTCCCCAGAGCCGGGCACTGCAGCCCAGCCCATGAGCGATGCCCGTGCGGGTGTCACCGCCTTGCAGCAGCTGCTCATGGTGCATCGGGGGCCTCTCTGCAGTTCTGGCTCATCCCCCAAAGTACAGTGATTATTTGTTTCCCTTCTCTCAGCTGAGGAAAACAAGCTGCTGACCGAGCCTCTCAGCCACCCCGACTTCTTCAGCGTGAAGGAGCTCTTCACCCTGAAAGATCTCTTTGATGCTCGGGTGCACCTGGGGCACAAAAAGGGATGTCGGCACAGGTGAGTGGTGCTCTTCTGTGCTCGTTGACATCAGGAATGCTTCCCTAGACGACATTTGCTAGATTGGTCTGAGCCTGGAACTGCCCACACAGGGCAGGTTACAGGGTTCCCCCCAATGTGGGCACTGAGAGGGTGTGGAACTGGGACAGACACTGGGTATTGAGGGCTCTCAGCAGACAGCACCTCTGCTATCAGCCAGGAGCTGGGACAATTTCTGAGTGTGGGACAATTTCTGCGGGACCACACACATCCAGAAACGCTCAATCCCTGCACATCCCATCCCCACATCCCCTGTGTCGCCATCTCACTGCCCCCACAGGTTCATGGAGCCCTACATCTTTGGCTGCCGCCTGGATCAGGACATCATCGACCTGGATCAGACCATGCAGCACCTGCAGCTGGCCCTCAACTTCACCGCCCACGTCGCCTACCGCGGGGGCATCATCCTGTTTGTCAGCCGCAAGCGCCAGTTCTGTCACCTGATCGAGAGCACGGCGCGGGCGTGCGGGGAGTACGCACACACCCGCTACTGGCAGGGCGGGCTCCTCACCAACGCCAACATCCAGTTGGGCCATGGCGTCCGCCTGCCCGACCTCCTCATCTTCCTCAGCACCCTCAACAACGTCTTTGAGCCGCACGTGGCCATCCGGGACGCAGCCAAGATGAGCATCCCCACCGTGGGGGTGGTGGACACGAACTGCAACCCGTGTTTAATCACCTACCCCATTCCTGGCAATGATGACAGCCCCACGGCCATGGAGCTCTACTGCAAACTCTTCAGGATGACCATCATCCGTGCCAAGGACAAGAGGCGGCAGAGCGAGGCCATCGAGGAGCTGCGGAGCAAAGCCGAGGGCAATTAGAGCCGTAGGGATGGGCTCAGTGCTTTTGTGATGGGTGTCCTGCTCCAATTCTGCATCCAGAGCACCAACTTTTGGCAGAGCTGGCTGGTTGGGGAAGGGACCCCCGAGTCCTTTGCACAGTGATCCTGCAGTGGTCACAGCCATGGAGGGTCTCTAGCTCCAAAACAATTGTCCAGAGCAATGCAAGGGAAAATGGAGCCAAGCCACGCCCTGCTCCTATCCTTGGGTTTGTCACTGTTGCAGGGAGGTGCTGCTCTCCTGTGGCTTTCCTGAGCTCGTGATCTCACCTGAAACCATGTGTATCTTGCATATCTTCTTAACAAATAAAGGGATTTATCCCTGTGGTCCTTTCTGGTTTTTTCGCTCATGAAATGGGATGGGGAGTCTGGCCAGGGCAGTCAAGGCAATGGGAGCGAAAGGGATGAAGGATGTCTGCAGCATGGGGACACTGCTGGGTGTCTGGTGCATCACAAAGTGAGAGGGTCCCCAGCAGGGGTTGGTGGGTTCCTGCTGGCAGGTGCATCACTGGGCTGGAGGGTCCCCACTTTGTCCTGGGGCACACTGGGACCCCAGCCTCTGCCACCACGGGAAGTGGGGGACTCCAGGAGCAGCTGAGAAAAGGGATATCTATCCTTTAGTGAGCCTCGTGTCTCCTAGGGCAGCCCTGGGCAGGGCTGCGGGTCCTGTCCCGAGTCCCGTCCCGTGCCATGTCCCGTCCCATGTCCCGTCCCACATACATTCCCATGTCCTATGTCCTGTCCAATGTACCGTCTCATGTCCCATGTCCCGTCCTGTGTCCTGACCCACGTCCCGTCCAACGTACCGTCTCATGTCCCGTCCTGAGTCCCGTCCCGTGTCCCATCCCATGTCCCGTCCCATGTCCCGTGTCCCATGTCCCATGTCCCATGCCCCATGTCCCCTCCCGTGTCCCCTGCCGCGCTCCCAGCCCCGCTCGCTCCCCGCTCTGGCCCCTCCGGCCCGGCAGAGGGCGCTCGCGGGCGGGCAGGCGGCGCACATACATTTCCGTTCCCCGCCCTATATAACCGGGCGGCGGAACGGGGCTCGCCCTTTCGGCCGGCGTGGGGCGGCGGGAGCGGAGCTGCGGGAGCGGAGCTGCGGGAGCGGAGCTGCGGGACCGCGAGGAGCCCGGCCTTGGCCTGTCCCGGCGGGTCCGCGGGAGCCATGGGTCCCTCGGGTCCCTCGGGCGCCGGGAGCCGGTGCCGGTTGAGGCGGTGCCGCCGCTCCCCG
>VZTX01027792.1:0-10170 GCA_013400915.1 Pardalotus punctatus
CCCGCCCGGGGCAGCGCGGGCGCTCGGGAGGCTCCGGAGGGGCGCGGGGGAGCGGTGCCGGGCGGGGTCCGTGTAGGTGTGTGTGGGGCGCGGAGCTTGCGCGTATCCCCGGGAGGTGTCCTGGCAGGGGTGTGCTGGGATGTGGTGAGTGGCCACCGGACTTGTCCCTGGGGAGGTGGTCCTGGCAGGGATGGGCAGGGATGTGGTCCCTAAAGGTGAATGTGGTGTGCGGACCCTCTGCCTGTTCCTGGGGGTGTGGTCCCTAAAGGTGAATGTGGTGTGCGGACCCTCTGCCTGTTCCTGGGGGTGTGGTCCCCGCGGGGGTCGGCAGGAATGTGGTCCCTATAGATGTGTGTGGCCCTGCACCTGTCCCCAGGGATGTGGTCCCTGTGTGGATGGGCAGGGATGTGGTTGCTGTAGTTGTCCGTGGTGTATGGCCCCTGTCCCTGTCCCTGGGGATAGGGTCCCTGCAGAATGGGCAGGGTTATGGTCCCGCTGGATCAGTCCCTGTGGAGGGGCACGGACAGGGGCTCTGGGGGCTGTGGGCTTGCAGTCTGTATGGCCCCACCAGTGTGTGCGCTGGGTATTGTTCCTGTAAGTGTACACGAGTTGATGGAAGGATGTGAGTGGGGAATGTGGTCCCTGTGGATGTGTGAGGGCTGCACAGCCCCTGTGGGTGTGTGAGTGTCAGGGATGGACACGTGCAGTGATTTGTTCCCTCTCAGCATGTGAGGGAGGTGCAATCCCCACGGATGTGCACGAGCAGGACCTACCAATGTGCACACATTGTTTGGGCTGGGGACCCTGGGGACACGCGCAGGCTCCTGGGGTTGATGGAGTGCCCGTGTCTGTCCCAGTCAGCTCAGGGGCAGAGCTCCCTCACCTCTCCCAAACCAGAATCACAGAATATTCTGGGCTGGAAGGGACCCACAAGGATCATCAAAGCCCGGCCCCTGGCCCTGCACAGGACACCCAGCAATGCCAGCCTGTCCCTCCAGAGGCTCCTGTCCCAGGGCAGTGCCCGCAGCACAGCCTGGCCCCCTCAGGGCTGTGCTGTCCCCCCTGCCCTGCCAGCCCTGCCCAGGGACATCCTCCATGCCTCCCAGGCTGCCCAGGGATTGCTGCCCAGCCTGGGGCTCTTGGCACCTGGCTGGGAAGGTGCACCAGATCCAGGTAAATCCCAGATCCTGTTCCCTGATGTGCTCGGGGTGGAGAGAGCAGCACCCCCACCCCAGCCTGATCCAATCCCCACTTCTTCCAACTGTTGCCCCTCCAGGAGAGCTCTGGGATACGGCAGGGGTGGGCTGGCACTGCCCCAGGCTGCCCAGTGACCCAGGCACAGCCACCACAGGTTTGCTCTGAGCAAGACTCCTTCACTGTTGTGAGCCACGGCCATCAAGGCAGAATTTCCTCAAAGTCCTGGTGTTTCCCTTGTGTCCCACTGCAAACCCAACTAAAGCCTTTACAAACATTTCCTGAAGACAGGCAAGGTGCTGCCAGCTGTAAGGACACACAGAGGACAGCGAGGAATCACAGCAGGGAGGAGCACACAGAGCTGGGAACCCAAGGGATGCCCTGTAGCTGCAGGCAGGCAGTTTTCGGGAGAGAAGAGAATGTGATTTAAGAGAACAAGAGCAGAAGAAAGGGAGAACCACCCCTAAAAATCTCATGTCTCGCACCCTGTGAGTCATTTCCTCACAAGCTACCAAGGTTTGAATGTCCACAGCTCATCTGATAACTCTCTTAGGAGACCCCCCAGGCTGTGAGGTTGACAAAGAAAGATTTAGCTCTGCCATCAAAGCTGCTCTGGTGCTGGGGGACACCTGGGGAAATGGAAAACCCCTTCATTCCTCATGGAAGGGAGGACTGTTACCCTTCCATGGCCTCAGAGTACTGGAGTGAAGGGAGGTGCCCAGGCCTCCCTGGTAAATCCACACCATGGGGTCCCCAGGCCTCAGCAGTGTGTGACCCCACAAACTCAAACCTGAGGCACAACGAGGCAGCCTGAGGCCAACGTGGCCACCCAGGGGGAGTCTGAGCTGGTTTAATGCACGTACCCTTCTGAACCCAAACACCCCGAGCCCAGCTCCTCCGACCCCTGCCTGGGGATAATTCCATTTAACCCAAATTAATTCTGATAACCCAAACCCTGACCCCAAAGGTTATAAAGCAGATTTGACTGATGTAGGGAGGCCATCTCCAAACACTGCGGGCCTTCCACATGTCCTCAGCAAATTCACCACAGAAAGCATCTTCAGCCTTGGGTTGCCTTGAAACTCTGAAACTTCTCCAAATTTGCAAAGCGTAGGAGGCAGCAGGATGGAACAATCCATGTCCTTCCCTCACCTGCCTGATCCCTGCACATCTACACAGGAACTGAGGTCTCTGCAATGCCTCTGCTCAGGGGAGGGGAGCTGCCATCAGAAAAACCCAGGGTCCTCTCCCAGGTGGGCAAGGCTGCCTGCTGAAGGCGATTCTTGGGGAAATCCATCGGTTTTGGGCCATGAACAATTGACACAGCTCTGTCCTTAAACCAAATGTTACAGAAAATGCCTAGTGAACACTGCCTCCCTGGAGAGCAGCTCTAAATCTCAGCTATTCTGCCCCCAAAATCATTTGGGGTCTGAGATTTGCCTTTTCCTCTGTGCCTGCCCAGCCTCCAGAACTGGCTGAGACTCGAACTCCACGTGCTCCTCTGATGCCACCACGGCTTTATCACACCAAGGTGATGATGAAACCCCACCCAGATGCCTCTGCCTCCTCCTGCTCAATTCATCAACACCACCGAGCATGCTAAAAAAGGACAAAGCTTCCCTGAATCTCTGCTATAATCCCATTGCCTTGCCTGGAGCCAAAAAACGGGAGAGAAAAAGCTGAAGCAAATGTGAAAAGAAGAAAAGAGTCCCTGAGGAGCAACGTCGGATTTCTGGGACTTTCCTGGTGTTTGGAGCCGCGTTGCTGGCTGTGGAAGGGAAGGACAGAGGCTGAGATGCTTGTGAGAGGAAATGCCAGCGCTGCACTCCTCCCCATGCCCGGGGAGCTGTGTGACAGTGCCTCGGTGACAGCTCCGCTCCCCACCTTCATCCCCACCTGGAAGTCACTCCAGAATCTCCAGCACTTTCTCTTTTATCTCCCGTCCCATCCTCCCCAGGTTGTTTTTGGCAGCATGACTGTTCCAGAGCTGTTTTCTTGTTTATCTTCTTCGCCGGGTGCTTTCATCTCTGCCGGAGCTGCCGCGGCTGCAGGCAGGGAAGGGAAGTGCAGCTTCAGAAACTCCTGAAATCCAATTCCTCCCCAGCACGGTTCACCTTTAGCCCCTGTTCCTGCCACCCCTCGTCGGCCTCTGATGACTTTGCGAGGAGTTTGTAATGAGTCTGATGTGCTCAAAAGCTGATTCTTTCTCGTCAGGGGATTCAGTTGTGACCGTGAATCTTCATTAAAATGAGCCCAGCACTTTGGACCTAATTTTTCTTCTAAAATTAATGTAGCTACAAAAAGCTCCTAATAGGAGTTTAGGGGATTATATCTGTGGAGCTGGATTCCTTCTTGCTTGAACAGGAATGGGTGGATCCCGAGTTCGTTCCAAGCAGGAGGCTGCTGATTCCAGGTACAAAACAGAGCGAATGGAAAGCAGGGGAACAAACAGGCACAGGGATGGCAGAGCCCCACACAGGCAGGGCCAGATGTGACCAGCTTCTCACGCAGCTTCTGAGCAGCTGCCTCAAAGGACAGGGCAAGAAGCCAGAGCAGAACAGGGACATTTCTCCAGCTTTTCGCGGTTGGTTTTTTCTCTGCTGCCTGGGAGGATTCTGCGGTTTGTATGGGTTTGTGTGGTTTGAGGAGCTGGGATTCTCTTTCCCCATGGGAACATCTCGTTTCTTTCTGCTTCTCCGCACGCCCTCAGCCCCTGTGTGTGACTGTCACCGGCTCTGTCCTGCAGCAGGGACGTGTCCCTGTGTGCCGTTCCGTGTCTCAGGAAGGGCTGGGGGAGGAGGCTGCCAGGCCAGCAGTGGACGGGAGGTGTGCCCAGCTCTGCAGACAAGGTGCCCACCTGGGCAGCAGCTGCAGGTGCCACCAGCACCCCTGGGGGAGGTGCAGGGACTTCACTGAGGTGTCCCCAGCAGGGGCCAGGCACTCCATCAATGCACTCCCTTTAAATGGGGCCGTCTGTAAACAGAAGACGAAGAAACTTCTACAGCAAATGAGAAATTTCTCATTGTTTATCCAGCTCTGCTCACAGAGAAGTCTTTAGAAAGTGCTTTCACCACTGCAATTCTGCAAGCCCCTGTGGGGAGCTGTGTCAGGTGATGGACAGAGGCTCAGTGCCTTCTCCTGCTGGAAGCAGCTCCGACACAGAACTGAAGAGCCAGACCCACAAAGCTCCCCCAGTAATGCTCTGTGGGGTGGGGGGCAGTGCTGCTGCCTGCACAGTTCACACGTTTGTTTTCTGCTGCTTTTCCTCCTGGTTTCAGCCCCTCTAAAATGCACGCACACAGTGAACTGTGGTGTGGGGGTAGCAGAGGTGTTTTGTTCCTTCCTCCGTGTGCAGAAGATCTGCAGAAAAACATCTCTGAAGCCACTCTTGTGGCCCTTTCTTACCTGCTCCACCCCAAACCACTTCACAGGGGATGTCCCTGCACTTTGTGGAATCTTGTGATGCCTGATCATGGAATCACAGAATCCCAGAATGGTTGGGGTTGGAAAGGACCTTAAAAATCATTTAGTTCCGTTCCCTGCCATGGCAGGGACACCTCCCACTGTCCCAGGCTGCTCCAAGCCCCAATGTCCAACCTGGCCTTGGACACTGCCAGGGATCCAGGGGCAGCCCCAGATGCTCTGGGCACCCTGGGCCAGGGCCTGCCCACCCTCCCAGGGAACAATTCCTTCCCAATATCCCATCTCTCCCTGCCCTCTGGCAATGGGAAGCCATTCCCTGTGTCCTGTTCTTCCATCCTTATAAACAATCTCTCCATTTTTCTTGCTGGCTCCTTCCTGCCATTAACAGAAAATCCAGCCCAAGGGAAACCCTCCAAGCATTTCCTGCAAACTGTGACAAACCCTGGGATCCAGGGAGAGAGAAGGGAGTGCAGAGACCTCAGCACGGGCTTCTCCTTCACTGGTCACTCCTGTGTGATGGTTCCTCCAGGCCTGCCAGTTTGGGAAGGACATTTGGAACTTTTTTGGCTTCCTACCTTTGTCACTGCAAATTAGGGCTTCTGCAGGGTGGGTGTTCCCCAGCCTCTGCAGGGCAGCACCCACCCTGTGTGACACCTGGCTGGGCAGGACCTGCCCCTGCTGGGGTATCGGGGCTTAATTTCCTTTACTTTGCTGCCTTGTGCACAGAAGGGGAAGCAGTGTGAGCGTTTCTTTTCCGTGTCATTACTGTCCCTGTTGCTTTCCTATGGTTTGCTTTTCTGTTGTTGGTGGGATTTGTGGAAGCAGGCAGAGAGGTCAGGCAGACAGGCTTCAAGATGGCGAAGAAGAAGGATTTATTTACAAGAAGTTCTTTTTATACACAGTAATAAACAATTGTCTATTGGCCAAAGACAATCCACCCCCAAAGACCTATTGGTTATGGCTTGTACACCTCTAACACAAAACACAGAGATTAAGAAAGTACAGTTTATCTATATTCTCCATGAGAGAGAAAGGAAAATCCTAAAACACTGCAACTACACTTTCCCATCACCATCATGGCACAACCTGTCCCTGACACAGGGCAGGCTCCTCGCCCAGCACCCAGCCAGGCACCGCTCCAGCAGTGGCCCAGAGCTCCGTTTCTTCCTGGCTCTGGCACACCCAGCAGTGACTCTTCCACCCAGATTGCCCTGCAGCTCCAGGCACTTCCTCCCCAGCCAGCCTGAGGCAGGAGGGTCCGTGCAAGGCAGCAGAGGAGCAGATGGAAGGAGCCAGGTTGAACATCCACGACTTGCACGGTGGTTACCCAGCCAGGGCTGAATGCAGGTGGTAACACGGGAGAGATGAGAGTAATTAGTGCTGATTTGATGATCCCAGGCTGCCTCCAAGCCCAGCAATGCACACTCAGAGAGCTCCCAGGCTGTAGCCCAACCATCCCTGTGTCCATACCCACCTCACCCAGGCCACCATGGACAGCTCAGGCACAGATGTGAACGGGCATTTTCCTTTTCTCCGAACATCTCATCCACTGGCTGTCACCCTTTTATCTGGATGTGTTCATTCAGCAGCAGAAACCAGGCACTCCAGGCCACACAGGAGTGCATTTGCAGCCTGCCAGAGCTTGGAAGATGTGTGATCCCAGACCCCATGTTCTCACAGCTCACCCAGGGCTGTCCCTCACATCTGCCTCACCCTTCAGACCCCGCCTTTAGCCGGGGAAGAGCCCACACTCCCCGGGGACAGCTCTTCAGGGGGGTTGTAGTTATGGCACTCCCAGTCCCATAAACCAAACCCCGTCTTCCACTGCAAACCAGGAGCCTCCTGGGCTCCAGCAAGTCCAGTCCCTATTCCTGAAGTCATAGAACAGTGAGTGATCCCCTGGACTGCTGAGGTTCCAGTGCCATCCTCGGAACCTAAACAAAGTTATCCTCAATGTTCCTGCCCAGCCTTGGGTTCCTGACCTGTACTGGGAGAGGGTGGAGGGCAGAGCACGATGGTCACACATGGGACAGCAGCTGGACACCACGAGTGCCCCCAGCCGCCCGTGCTACAGACCGTGGGTACTTCCCCATCAGCTTTCTCTGCTGTCACTGGCTCTTCCCAAACCTTTGTGCCATCCCAATCGTTCCCACAGCTCTGGGTACCACCACAGCTCTGGGTACCACCACAGCTCTGGGTGCCACCACAGCTCTGGGTGCCACCACAGCTCTGGGACTGGACATTGCTCCTGGAGAGAGCCATCTACTGCTCCATTGACAATATCACCCCATTTTGGAGGCCGCTTAAGGTCACTTTTCAGCAGCTTCTCTGCATTCCTGCACCTCAGCAGAGACCTTGCCAATCCATCACCTCCCAAAGGGGGAAATCAGGCTCTGGGCATTAACACCAAGCCTCAACCATTCCCCGAGCACTGGGCAGATACAGGCAGGCTGCAGGCACCAGGCTGTAGGCACTGTGGGACCAGGAGGATGCCAAAAGCGAGCTTGCAGCTTGTCCAGGCAATTGCTTCCCTGTGTTTTACGTCCAGCGGTCACAGCTGCTGTGCAGTCAGTCCGCAGAGCCAGAGGAGGCTGTGCTGGGTCTGCAGGGGCTCTTTAGGGAGAAACCAAACTCCTGGGAAGAACAACGTCCGAGGCAGGGACAGAGGTGTCACAGGGATGGCAGCTGCTGGGGCTGTCCCCATCCTGCTGAGCTGGGGCTGAGTCAGAGCCCTCGGCGGGAGCAGGGGCAGAACACGGGCCCAGACTCTGGGATTGTGTCCCTGTGGCAGCGGGGCTCGGGCTGGAGCGTTGCCTCGCTCTCTTCCCATGGAGAACAGAGCATGGACTCTCTGTTTCCCCGTGCCAGAGGCAATTCCTGCTGTCCAGCTCGCAGCTGGAGAGCTGAAGTTCAGTGTCAAGGAGAAGCAGGGGCAGCCAGGGCACTGGAGCCTCCCTGGAGCCTGCACTGGGAAGGCTGGAGCACCTTGAACATCTGCTCTGGGGCTGTGCCCATCCTCTCCCAGGGCTGGGCAGCAGCCTGGGCTCTGCCTGGCCCTCACCACCAGGGAATTCTCTGTCCTGGGGGCTCTCCCTGAGCTCCCACGCTGCTGGTGCTGAGA
The DNA here is from genome assembly GCA_013400915.1 of Pardalotus punctatus. NCBI lineage: Eukaryota > Metazoa > Chordata > Aves > Passeriformes > Pardalotidae > Pardalotus > Pardalotus punctatus. Next base: position 7,739 of record VZTX01027792.1, read on the forward strand.
TGAGACCTCTTTCCCATGGCAGAAGGATTTGTCCCTTCCTGGCAGGCATTGCCTGGTGCCTCCTCATCGCTGCCTCCAAAGGGGGGACTGCAACGAGAGCCTGAGATGGTTCCAAAAGGCAGAGTCACCACCCTGGAGGTGTTCAAAAACGTGGGGATGTGGCACTTGAAGCTGTGGCTTTGTGGTGAACATGGAGGGGGGCATGTGTTGGTGGCTGGGCTTGGTGATCTTAGAGATCTTAAAGATCTTTTCCAACCTAAATGATCCTGGGATTCTATGAAATCCAAGGATCTACAGAGACCTTCCCTGAGCAAACAGTAACTGTGAGTTTTGTAGAAGGTCTTGCATACCCATGATCTGCTTCCCATGATCCTCACATTTCCATGATTTTCAACCTCCAATCCAGATGGGAATCACAGAATCACAGAACCATTAAGTTTGGAAAATACCTCCAAGGTCCTTGAGGCCAACCTTTGACCAAACCCCCCTGTGTCAGCAGGGAGGGACCAGTGGGACTGGACGATCCTTGTGGGTCCTTCCAGCTCGGGATATTCCATGATTCCATGCACAAAGCTCATGCCAGAGGTTTTCCAGGAGAGCTCCAGCCCACTGCCAGCCCCTCCCGCAGCCTCTGGGCCAGGCAGGCAGGTTGGTGCAGAAGGCAGGTGAGTTCCTCAGGGATTTCAGAGAGTGTGACACATCCACTCCCGGGCTCCCCGAGTCCCCCTGTTTCCCTTTACAGGTGAATTTTATACCTTTTCTAAAATCCCCAGCGATGAGCCAGTTCTTCCCAGTCATTCACGGGCCAGGTGAACGACTGGAAAATGGGAGGATTCAAAAGTCCTTTGAATAGAGCTGAGAGCTCTCTGAAATTAGGATATTTTTCAAGGCTGAGAGGGAGACCAAAGAAAGCTGAACCCCAGGCTTGCACAATTGAGAAAAGAGTGTGGGATGGGAGCACGGTGTGCACAGCAGGCCCGGGTAATCCTTGCCATGGGCAGGAACAATTGCAAATCCCGAGCAGGGGGCAGTGGGAGGAACAGCTCTGGCGTGCTGGAGGCAGGCACTGCTCAGGCAGGGTGCCCCTGGCTTAATGGGAATTCTTTTCCTTAGATCTTTGTGCTGCTGCCAATTCACGCATCTGAGCAGACAAAAGAGCATTTCAGGAGTCCAACTGCGGCTGCCTGCAGCCAGCACAGTGGCCCTGAAGCAGCCCAGGAGAAGAGGAGGGAGCATCCCAGGTGGGAAGGAAGCACGGGAAGGAGCATCCTGTCAGGACTTCTGGCCCTGTGGCCTTCAAAATTCTTCAGAAAACTGGGTGATTACAGGAGAAATTATCATAAAATCATAGAATTGCTTGGGTTGGAAGGGACTTCAAAGATGATCAGCCCACCCCCTGCCATGGCAGGGACACCTCCCACTGTCCCAGGCTGCTCCAAGCCCCAGTGTCCAACCTGGCCTTGGGCACTGCCAGGGATCCAGGGGCAGCTCCAGCTGCTCTGGGCACCCTGGGCCAGGGCCTGCCCACCCTCCCAGGGAACAATTCCTTCCCAAGATCCCATCCAGCCCTGCCCTCGGTCAGTGGGAAGCCATTCCCTGTATCTTGTCCCTCCATCCCTTGTCCCCAGTCCCTCTCCAGCTCTCTTGTACGACCCCTTCAAGCACTGGAATCATGTCTGAGAAGAAGCAGGAACGACAGGAAAGCTGCATTCGGGGTTTGCTCTGGGGGAAGGAGTAGTCCATGCTCACCAGTTTTGTACTTGAAATTCCCTTTCACTCCCTGCAAGAGAAAGGAGGGCAGATCCAAGCCATGCAGCCCCAGGGAGATGTGGTGGTGTTTGCAGGGGATGTTCACAGGGTTCAGGGGCATTTTTTGCCACTGGAAAGTGTCTCTGCAGCTGTGAGCACTCACCCTGTGCTGAAGAAATCGCCTGGGCACCACTCAGGGCTGTCCCGTGGGTGACACAATAAACCTGGGCTGCACGAGGTCCTCTGAACCCACCTGCAGCTCTTAGAAGAGAGGGTGGAGGGAAAGAAACCTGATGGTGAAAAAGCAGAGCCTGTAATAACAGAAAGCCCAAATGGAAAGGTGAAGGATTCTGGAAAACGTGGCCAACAGCAAAGAATTCAGCACAGTGAGGAGGTAATCTGGGATCTCCTGGAAGCAGGGTAATCCCAGCTTTGGCAGCAGACAGAACTGGTTAAACCGACTCTGACAGCACAGGAACATTGGGAATGTTGGATAAATCTCTGCTCTGCTCTGTTTGGTGCTCTGCTGTCACGGCCTGGCCACGCAGACAGGAGGGTCCCGTGGTTCATCAGCAGAATCACTGCTCCTGCCCTGCCCTGTCCCCTGACCTGCCATTTATCCAAAATTCCTAACTGGGGCTGGAGAATCCCCTGCCCAAATCCCCTGCTGCAGCTGTCCCTGA
>VZTX01027793.1:0-53691 GCA_013400915.1 Pardalotus punctatus
GACAGTCTGTGGCCATGGACACTGACCTGTGGGGCTGTGTCCCCTCTCCTCTGCTCTGACCGCCCTTGCCCTGTGAGTGCTGTAGGGCTGCACGCTTGCTCCAAGCTTTTCCTTTTGTTCTTCACATCTGGCTGAGGGAGGAGCGCTGCCAGGGCTGGAAGGGAAGGGTGGGATGTGGATGAAGGGGACACGAGGCTGCTGAGGCCGTAGCAGGGGGTGGGGGAAGCTGAGTGCTCAGGAGGGCGATGGGAGCGTCTGTGTGGGGACAGGGAACTGGCAGGGAGAGGGACACAGAGCAGCAGCTGCCTCAGCCAAGCTCTGACATTTCCTAGGAACTCCACAGCCTTGTCCAAGCCACATCCAACCCCCTCCTGCCTCTCCTTCTGCTTTTATCTGAGTCTGCAAACTGAGAGGGAGCTGGGCTGTGCCTCAGGGCGCTGCACCAGGACCTGCCCAGCCAGACATCACTGGGATTCAGCAGTGTCCAGCTGAGTCCAGCCCTGGGAATGGACCCTTTGGCACCGTCCAGCGGAGTCCAGCCTTGGGAAGGACGGATCCTTCTCCTGGGACACCGCAGTATTTCTCTTTTCTCTGACCAGCTTCCTCTCCAGCCCCCATCCCAGCAGGACTCAGAGCAGGAGGACGCTTTTTCCTTAGCTCCACTCCAGCCCTGCTCTCCGAGGTTCCAGCTGCTCAGGGAAAAGCTTGGACATGGCACAGCAGAGAGGGAATTCAGGAAAGGGAAGGGGGTCCCAGGGCAGTGGCATGCCCTCCACAGGACCCGGGAGATATCTCTTTAACAGAGGAAGATGAAGAGCATTTTTCTGAAGTGAAGATGAAAAATGTTTCTGTTTCTCTTGGTTTCCTGTCAAGCTGGAATTAATACCTGGAAAAATACCAACATTTTAAGATCATAAAACACTGGGCCTGGCTTCTTTTGCCTGGTTTAAAGAGAGGCCCTGGAAAAGATATGATCCTTAATGTTGTTTTGTATGGATCATTAGTAATTCAGACTTTCCATAAACAAAATCCCAGTTTACCCTGTTGTTGTGAGGAGGAGAGAAAAATAAAAAGAAATATAGAAATAAAGAAAAGAGAAGGAAAGAGAAGAAGGAAAAGAGAGAGGGGGGAAAAGGAAATTTAATAAACAGCTTGTGATTTGATACCTAACTCTCACTCAAGCGTGCACAAAAACTTGTAGGAGGTACTGGCCAAATGAGTAACAGGCAAACATTAAATATATTAAATAAATGTGAGAGTTACTCCAGTGCCTGCAAAGAGATTATTTACCAAACTGCAGCTACTCTAAAGGCAAAGCACAAACATGATGTGAGAAACTAATGCTCAGCCCAGGAGGGAAATCCCCCTCCAGGGATCCTGGACGATGGTTTGAACCCAGCCCAGGCCTGGAACTGCCCCCGAGGTGTGAGGGGATGAGTGGGGAGTCCCTTTGGGTCTGAAGGCAGCTCGGAGCTGTGGGGAGGGGAAGGCAGGGAGCTGTCCATCTGTCTGTCTGTCCATCTGTCCGAGCCAAACACATGAACGGCTCCTGCTCCTCTCCTGTGGCTCCAGTGAGAAACTGCCCATGGCCAGCATGAAGGGGATCCCCTTCTGTGAAACTGGCCCTTGTACAGGAGACTTTAAAAATCTCTCGCCAGAAATGCATCCCTTTGTGCCTGGACAAAGGTGATACTGGGGAATGGCAAGGATGAGAATAATCCGTGTTTGCTTCCCACCAGCTTTCTGCCATTTGGGACCAGCACTGCCTGGGGAGCTCTGGGGCTCACAGGGGTTTTGCTGCTCCGAACCCCTGCCAAGATAAACCCCCAATTCCCAGGTGGATTCTGTGACAGGGTAGGATTCTGTGAGCTTGAAATCTCCCTGCCTGCAAACCTGCGCTTGCAGCCTGCTGCCTTTTAAAGCACATGAAGGGCTCTGGAGACAGTTTTAGGAAGCTGTTCTCTCTCTTCTGGGCTTTGTTAGGCAGCCTGAGCTCAGCCTGAGTGGGGAGTGCCTGGTACTGCCAGGAACGCTGCAGCAAAGCTTGGTGATTACCCTGCTACCTCTGTGCCTCTTACCAAACAAGCACTAAATCTGTCTCATTTCGTGATAAAACATCACCACAACCAAACCATTCCCATCTGTGTCTAAAGCCAGAGCCTTGATCTCAGCCTTGCTCATAAAACCTACCATTCCTAAGGTATTCCTGCCCCCTTGGCCACTCAATAAATAAAAAATTGGAGACTTGACCTATTTTCTCCCAAATTAAGTGGAAGACTTGCATTGATAAGGTCATCACTCCAACAGGGTTCTAATGACCTGGTCTCTTTTTGCAGAGGCAGCACTGAAAATTGTGGGCTCCTATGGTTTCCCTGAAAAGGCTTTGTGAAAAGCACTGCAGGGGGAGAAAGTTTGGAGCAAGATCCAGTGTTCTGTCAGGTCTCAGTACTACAAACCATTCTAGATTTGACTTTTTAACTCCCAGGAATAGACTGGTATGAAATGGTGTTTTCTTCTGAAGCCAGTGAGGAGGTGGGATTTACCCCAAAGGAGAAAGATAAACATCAAAACTAGTGACATTACAGTGGACTCCAGCTTTACTGGGGCAGTTTCCTCCACTGCAGACAAGTATCCTGCCCAAATTCAGCAGGAAAAATCAGCAGAAAATGCACCTTTTTTCAATACCTTGATATGGTTTGGTCTATCCAGATGTTAAAGCAATGGTTTATATTTGTATTTATATGATCCTGCTCTTTTCAGGCAACTCAAAAGCTGGACTTACTGAAGAAAAAAGGAAACTAAACATGATGAAGAATTTGAAATAAGTAAGAGCCTGTTTAGAGCATCAGTTCAGTCACGTTGGCTTATGACTAAAGTATATAATAACATAGTATGTGGCATATATAATATAGAAGATATACCATATAGCATATGTAATGTCTATAGCCATGCATAAGCATTGTGCATCTGAGGGCCAACAGCACAGAGTGGTTGTGCCAATTCAACCTCCAATCTTACTCATGAGTTTACTCATCACTTCTCATCTGTGCCCGGCTCTCCAGATCCACCACAACCCTGACAAACCCTGACAACACCCCCTGCTCTGCCGGCTGCTGGGGCTTGACATCTCTGACCACACTGGGAAGGACTGACCCAGCTGGGGAAACTACTGAAAGGAAACAATCAGAGCAAACTCCTCCAAGAAAAGTGAAACAAGATGATACAGGCTGCTACCTTGCCAAACTCGAGCGTGGGAATGAGCTCAATGGTCCCAGACTGTGGCTTGTGCCAGAGTTCAGGAGCGTGGCTCTCCCAGGGCTGAGTGGGCATGTGAATGTCAGCAGCAGCCCTGATGGCTTTTGCAGGAGCTACTTTTGGCTTATTTCTGCTGTGGGATGGGTGTCATTTCCAGGAAGATCTGGTTGTTCTTCCCGTTGTCTTTCTGGAAAGAGGCAGTTTAGGCTTGGAGAAAGGCTGAGTGACACATCAAAGACACACTTCAACCAGGCTGGGATCTTTCATCTGGGGGCTGAATAACAAAACCTACTGGGTATGAGGAAAAGAGAGAAAAATGAAAAACGAAGCACATTCTTTTGCCAGCAACAACTGGAACAACTCATCAAGGGTGGTGGTAAACATCCCTCTGGAGAGGAAGGTGAGCCTCAGCCTCCAGAAATCAATGACCTGAGGAGGATCTCCCTGCCTGCAGTTTGTCTTTGTGCAAAGAGGACAGGGCAGGAGTCAGGACAAGATCTTCCGTGATGTCAGAACACAGTTTGATGGCTGTTTGCACCTTCCATGACTCAGGACAATCACTCCGAGCAGTGCTAACAGTTTGAGGAAGTGGGAATTACTGTCCACTGAATATTGTCCTGCAGTGTTTGGTGAGAAATAATTCTCACAGAGTTTGGAGCAAAATAATTCCCATCCCCACAGTCCCTGGTGCTGGGTTTGCCTCGGCTTCTGACGTCAATGTTAAAGGCATAAGTGTGCAATTCCATCTAGGATAAATCCTGTCCTGGGTCAGGATTGACTGGACCCTTTAGGAGCTGCCTCAGGAGCTCAAGGGCCAGCTCTGCTTTGTTCCCCCAGCCCCGAGCAGGCTGAGGAGCAGATCCCAGGCTTTTGGCTTCAGAGCTGTTAGTTCCAGGAAAGAGAGCTAATGTTTAGGTTAACTTTTCCATGGCTGTTAATGGAAAACCACACTGCAGGAGAATGTGTGGAAAGGTTACGGTTTTGTTCTCAGGCTCTGCTGCCTGTCGAGAGAAATCTGTGAGCTGGGATGTAAGGATGGGTTAAACAGCAGCTCCTTCTTAGTGCCTTGGGTCTGCAGGGACAAGGATCATCACATGGACACGTGTAGGGGTGTGGGGTGACTTGGGGGTCTGCACAGCTGGTTTTACTCTCAGGTCTGAAAAGGGACCATGTCTGGTGTTTAAACCAGGGGGATTTGAAATCCTATCTCCAGGTTTCTGCTCTTTGTTTCAGGAGGAGGTTTCTATTTGTGACACTGAAATCAGACAATTACCTTATATCTGAATTTCTTAATCTCTAAAATAGGCTCCTAATTCAAAATAAGGCAAGACCCAGGGGATTTTCTAGGATGATAGATTTTGCTTGTGTGCTTTCTGATGTTTCTCATTAATCAGTAATACCTGGCCATCCCCACATCACTCTTCACTGTGGCTGCTCTATAATAAAACGTTTTATGTTTTCAGTGAACTCACTGGAGGTTTGTGTGGCAGAATTCACTCCTCAGTATCCAATTATGAACAAATAATTTCAGCTTAGGGCATGTTTTCATTGAATTTGTGCACTCAAAGCCCAGGCCCAGGCTACCTGCTACATTCCCTCAATATTTTTTTCATCCAGCTCTAGTAACACAGCCATGAGTTAAACAGAATTCCTGCATGCCAGCAGTACTTAGTGGGCTTCACAGTTCCTCCTGAACCTGCTGGGGCTGGGTTTCCTGCCAGTGCCAAACACCTGGTGACCAATCCTTCAAAATAACTCCAAAATCAGCAACCTTGGGTCTCCCCCTTTCTGTGGAGTCTGATGTACCAGGTGTCGGTGCCTGCTGCTGGCAGGGACACACTGAGGGAAGGGGGGATCACGATTCCAGAGTCCTGCACTCCCTTTGGGACAGCTTTTGGGTATCCTCTGGTTGCAGGCACACAGGGGTGGCACTCAGCAGACACCTGCAGCTTCAGCGGGCAGAGCTGGGATGGAGGGAGGGACGGCTGAAGCCCCTGGGGCACAGCAGTGCTCAGGAAGCAGCACAAGGCAGCTGAAGTTGTGCTGCCCACACAGAGGGGCTGCTGCCACCGTGTGTCTTCACAACTCTTCCAAAATGCCGCTGCCAAGTTTGGAATTTGTACCCAAACTGGCCCAGGATGCCCGGCAGGACTCACAGACAGGGAGCGGCAGCTCCCAGCACCCCCGTGCTGTTCCAGCCCCTCTGCTGTGACCCTGCTCCCCTGGGAGCCCCTCTGCCATGCGGGACCCCTGTCAGCACAGCTCTCATCCCAGCCCTTCGGCCTCATTCCCTTGGCTCTTTCCACGCTCCTGCAGGCCCTGCAGAGGCCACACACACTCACACCCAGCGTGGGGCGTCTGACTGGGGAGAGCCCAGGACAGAACCAAGCTGGATTTTAAGCCATCCCTTCCTGCCTTGGGCTACAGGTGAAGCATCAGCTGCCAGTGCCTCTGGCTGTGGGTGCTTTGTGTGCCTGGCAAGGCTCCGGGGGCCCCTGGCTGCTGATGTGAAACCCAGGATTCCCCTCACAGCTTCTCAGAGCAGATGGACCCAGACACTGTCCAAACTTTTCAGCTGGGGCTGCTGCTCATTTTGAGGAATTTATTGCAATCCCACAGGAAACAGTGACCTGGCTTTCCCATAAGGACAAGGAGAGCAAGTCCAGCCGCTGCTGGAAGCTGCAGGGGGGAATCACAAGCCCAATGCAGCATCAACATTCACTGAGCAAGGACCACGCACGGGAGGGATGGGGCTTCTAGACATCTGTCACAAGGTGATTCTCTCTTCATCTCTCTGAATTCTAAGAACCCAAACACCTACTGAACACATGTGCAATGTTTTCTGTGAGAATTTACATACCTGGCCTCTTTTCTGAATCTGGTCTCCTGGGTTCTGCAATTCCACCCCCACTCACAGCATTACCTCCAGGAAGGGTTTTACTCCAACACTTATTTCATTTACCCACAGCTGCAGAACTACTCACTCCACGCAGAGGAAAGTTTGAACTGGGGTGTTCCATTGGCTTCTTTTGCCTTCTGCTCTTCAAAACAAATGAGGAACCCCTCTTCTTTCTCAGCTCTTTACACCAAAGGCTGCCCTTTCCATGAGCCCCACACAGGAATATCCTGGGGCAGAGCCTGCCCAGCCCCTCACTGCTCTGGAAATCTCAAGTCAGCACTGACATAGGCTGATTCCTTGCCTCAATTCAAATCCTACTTTATATTAAGGCTCAGCATATAAAACCACTTGTGATGGCTTCAGTGCTGTCCTAAAATGTGGACAAACCGTGTTTCTCAGAGGAGTAAAATGCAGTTGAGTGTTTGGGGCTTGGGAGGATGGGAGGGGAAGAGGAACTGGAGTGGGAACACAGGCACCTGCCCTGCTTTGAAGAGGAGAGGTGGTACTGAGCCAGCTGGAGAAACCCACACCAGCATCCTGCACTCTGTGCCACCTGGACTTCTGTCCCCTGGCAAGGGAAAATATATTCTGCAGGTTTTGAACAGACACACCCACAAAGGTCTGATTGCCTGTCCCACAAATCCAGTGCAGGATTTCTCTGACCTGCAAGGGTTTGGGACTCCCCCTCCTACAGCCCAATCTCCAGAGGCATTGCCTGCTCCGGGCTCTAACTCATGTGCACACAAACGTAATTCCATTTTGGCTGGAAGTCAACACTGCTGCTTCACAGAGCCACGGGATGGTTTGGGTTGCAAAGATCTTAAGGCCCAATCCCACCCCTGCCATGCCAGGGACAGCTTCCATGAGCCCAGGTTGCTCCAAGCCCTGTCCAGCCTGGCCTTGGGCACTTCCAGGGTTAGGGCAGCCCCAGCTTCTCTGGGTAATCTGTGCCAGGGCCTCAGCGCCCTCACAGGGAAGAATTTCCTCCTAATTTCCTCTTTGGAAGCTGCATGGGAGCTGTGCATGGGAAAATGAACTAGAAAGAAAAACTGTTCCCTGTGGTTAGAGGAGGATTTGAACTACATTAACAGAATATTCCAGCTGGTCTCATAGATCCCCAGTTTAGAGTTCAGATGAATTAGTACCACCACAGTGTCCCAGTGGTTCTCCCTGTAGCTGCCTATACTTTCTCTTCTCCCTTGCCTCGAATAAGGCTGAATTCCTGGTTTAATTTACACCTGTACAGCTCCTGGCATGATGGGTTTGGTTTTAGCAGACACCTGGAGCACAGGAATACACCACTACAGTGAACAAGGCCCCAGGGTATGTGGCAGCACTGTCCCAATCTTTTCAGCTCAGATTTAATTTCCTTGCGTTTCAGCACCATGTGGGAAGTGAGAGACAACGAGTTATTTCCCAGATTGGTCTTTGCAAGTACACAGCATTCTCCAGCAGACAGGGAAAGTCCAGGAGAGGAGACTAGATTTTCTAAGGGTTTGAATTTGCCAGAAATAAAGAGACATCCAAATTCCTCAGGTGGTGCAGCAGCCAGTGCTAATCCCTCTCTAAAACACCCCATTATTGCAGCAGATTAAAGGTTATTCAAAGACATAAGAAAGGACAGAGAAGAAGGAAATTTTATTGTGGTAATGATTCAGGCTGGTTCTTCCCTTCTCTGCATATTTTGGACACAATGACGGTCACCATCTCAGCTGGGGACACTGCTGTGAGTAGTGGTCAGCTCCTGGCACAGGTGCCAACAGGGACAGACTTGGCAAAGTGATTCCTACAGGTCCCAAATGAACAACCCTGGCCCTGCAGACCCTGAATCTCTGCACTCTTAATGTCACGTTGTGGCCACGTGAACCCAGTGGTCCCTGGGCCAACCTGAGCCCTGGGAGCAGCTGTCCCTGACTGCTGCTAATCCTGCAATTCATTGCTGAGCCGCAGCCTGCGTTCTCACAAATTCTTTGGGAAAGGAAAGACACTGGATTGACTGCACTTCAAGGGCAGGAGGAGCCTCTGAGGAGTGGAAGGTGATGAAGTGGCTCGGTCAAGGTCACTCTGTGTGTCAGTGGTAGAGACCAAGCGACTCCAGGCTTGGACTCTCAGTTTAGCACCCAGACCTCAGGTGTCCCCAGTGCCACCCGAGGAGAGCCCACAGGCCAGCCCCACTGGCACCCTGGATCTGGAATAACAATAGCAGGATGCAATTAGCAGAGCTCTCCATCTCCACAGTGCTTTTCTGTGGGGAAGGCTTAGGAAATTTGGCTGGAAATGTCTTATTTCATACTCTGACTGTTCTGTTTATATAAAGACCAATTTTTATGTCAGCACATGCACACACGCATTTTCCTTTCCTAGTGAAAAGAACAATTGTGATTATATTAATGTGGACATTTTCATGTATTTGGTGGCCTCACCCTCTCATCACAACCAACCACAATCTGTACCAGAGCCCTGTCACTCAGATCCCATGGTGTGATTCTACCAGTAAAGTTCCAAAAAAAGCTCTTCTCCCTGAATCTTCATTAATTTTGGTAGGGTACATCTTTACACATAATTACATATGGCTTTGTTATACTTTTTCTCTATTTATACCCTTCTGTATCTATATTCACCTATTCAAGCACAAACTGAAAATGCAATTAATTCAATGCAATAACAAATCAAAACATAGTTTGCTCCCTGACTGAAGAGTTCCAGGCCAAATCTGAGCTTGAAACACATTTTGATAATCTCATAAATTCCTGACAGAACAACATTTATCACGGAAGTGCAACTGGCACCTCAGAGAAACATGAATTGTTTGGGTCCTGTGAGCAATTTGCACAAATATGTGTTCCTGTTTTGCATGATAAAAGTGATAAAGTTATCTAAAAAATGTATATATTTTTACATCACCTCTCTCTGATGATGTTTCCAATATAAAAATAACCTCATTAATGCTGACAAGAATGCAAACCTCGTCTCTTGAAAATGTGAGAATACCACAGGAATCCCATGTGATCTCACTTCCTTGCTTTATTGGAACCATCTGTGTCTGTTGGTAACCTCAGACCCTCTATCCCCAGGTCTGACTACAAAAACCAGAATTTCATCCTCTTTTTGTGCATCTCAGCCTCTCTGGGTGCACTTCAAAGCAGGTCCTGGGCATCCCTGTCTCAGAGATGAGTTGTTCACAGCCTCCTGCCCACCAGAGCAAGGTTTGCTCCGTGGTTTGTTCCTGCAGAGGCAGCCGGGGCCAGCAGGAGCTGCAGGAGCAATGACACAGCTCCAGGAGCTGGAGCTTTGCAGGGGCTGTGGCTCAGGCTGGGGCCATGCTCTGGGCAGGGATCCCTTCCCTTGTGGCAGTTCTCCTTGGAGAGGTCTCAGCTCTGCCTCCAAACCCGTCTAACCCCGGATCCCGCACTCCCTGCCCGGCCATTCCTGCAGCTGCACCTGCTGCAGTGAGGAAACAGCCGTGGGACAAGGCATCCCCACCTTCATTCAAGGGCCCAGGGCAGGAACAGGCAAGAGGCAAAGACCAGGGACTGTCTGAGGTCACAGGGAGCAGGAGGAGGACTGGAATCTTCAGTCCCACATTATCCACTGCAATGTATATAAACTGTGTTAGTCACTGCCCTCGCAGCAACGTCTGCTTCCAGGCTGACCTGAACCTCGGGGCAGGGGATATCTTTCCTGACAAGGTCACGGATCCCTGGAAGCTGCGTGGGCTGCAGCAGATAAACAGCAACAATTACTCAAGGCAGGGTTTGAAGTGGAATCCATGTTTCGTTCTATGTAAGGAATCTTCTGAACAGCTCAGCTCATGTGCTGGCGGGGGATAATGTCACTGATTACAGCAAGGGATTGCTTATATATGAAAATGATGTAACCCTGGGATTCAGTCCAACTCCTTTCCAGGCTCCAAAGCAAACAGAGATGCCTTTCAGTTATTTTTCATCTGGCTTCACTGTTTTATCTTTATCAGTGGGTGAATTAACGAGCCCATTCGACAACACTGAGTCTGAAATCTGCTTCCCTTTCTTCAGGACAGAGAAGAGAAAGAAGGAGGTACAAAGTGCTATCAAAGCAGCTCCTCCTTGTAGCTTTTAGGAATATCATGTGGTCAAAGGCTCCTGTGTGCACACTTCAAGCTCCTATTTACTAGCCATACATGTGGCCTGCAAGAGTTGGAGTATTTATCCAGCTTGAGAAGGCTCCATGTTTGATCTGGTGGCTCCCTTTGAGGCTGCTGGTTCCTGGGGGATGCTCTGCTAACTCCTGGTTCTTTTACTCCCAGGGCATGTCCATGGCTGGCAGCTTGTCCAGGGCTGGCACTGTGGACCTGCTGGTTTGCTGCTGAATAAATCTGAGGTGTTTATTCAGCTTGTGAAATCTGCCCAGAGCAGCTGCGCTGAAACAGAGCTGATTAGTCTGGAACTGCTCTGGGTGCCTGCCAGGGTGACAAACCAGAGCCCAGCATTCCTGGGAGCACCTGGGATGGGAGTGATGGGTGACCTGGTCCCCTGCAGCATCAGGATACAGTTGGGCAGTCAGGGAAAAGCTGGACAAGTGCAGCTGCCCTGCCCTTTGTAGCAAGACCTGAAAGCTGCAGCTGCTGGAGCTTCCTGGAGCCTCGGCCCAGCAAGGCTGGGTTTGTGCTGGGCAGCGGGGTTGGAATTCCAAGCCATCTGTGTCCCCACACCGTGGCCTGGCATTGCCAGAAGCAGCTCTGAGGGGCCCCTTTGCTGCCAGGCTGGGGAGGGCACTCCTTCAGCTCCACTCCCAAGAGAGCAGGAGCAAATCCAGACCGGCCCTTGGACACCTTGGAGAGCCCGGACTCACCGCTGGAGATTTTGCCAAGTCTGTCCTTGTGCTCCTGGTCCAAGGAGCTGTGTGGAATCACAGGGAGAGGCCACAGGAATGCACGTGTGGGCTCCCCACTGCCAAAACCCCTCGGACAGCTCTGCCCTGGCACACCCTGCACTGGGAACACTGGGCTGGGTGTGCCCATCCTGGTGTCTGTGTGTCCCCATCCTGGTGTCCCCATCCTGGTGTCTGTGTGTCCCCATCCTGGTGTCTGTGTGTCCCCATCCTGGTGTCCCCATCCTGCTGTCTGTGTGTCCCCATCCTGGTGTCTGTGTGTCCCTGTGCGGGGCTGCCTGGCTGGGACTGTCCTCCCCCAGCATCTCCTGCTCCAGGAACATCTAAACCCGCTGGGTGCAGCTCGCTGGCCCCAGGCTGCAGGTCAGGCCCAGGAGCTGATGTGCCAGACCTCAGAGCCAGACCTGAGACCCCTTCCCCACGATCCCTGGCAGCCCTCAGCCACACCACATGCTCAGCTGTGCTCCTGCAATGTGGCCAGGTCTGTAAATAAATGTTCCTGCCAAGGAACCCAGTGCCAGGCTGTGCCTCTGTCATAAAAGAGGTCCTGACTTTGGACAGCAAAGGGATGAAGAGCTGTGGCTGTGAGTGCTGCTCCAAGCCAGATGCCAAGAACTGTGTCCTGGGTTGGATGGAGGAAGTGATGGACACTTTATTAAACTTCTGCTGTCAGACACCCACTTCAGAGGAAGGGCTGTGTTATTATGCAGTCCAGAGGCCCTCTCACTGGGATTCTGGTGAAGTCTCCAAGGTAATGGCAGGGATTGGATCCAAGCCCATCAACACCAGCCCTGGGCAGGGCATTCTGGCCACACAGCTTTTTGCACAGGTAGAAATTTCCCATAACTTCAGTGCAACATTTGATTCTTTTCTTTTGCAATGCTGTCCTACAGAGACAGGTTTCATTTCAATAAAGATTTTCTGTAGAATTGCTTCTTTTCCTTGGTGTTTTTTCCCTTGCAAGGAAAGCAGACTGTGATGCCCCAGGACTGCACTGAGGGCACTGACAGCTGCAGTCAGCACCAGCAGATGTTCTGTGCTGTCATTCCCATCAACTCAGCACTGACCTTCCCCCTGGATTTCCAAGCACACCAAAACAGGAATGTGTTTTATGGGATAATATTTGGTGTTTGCTGACCTGGGAGAAACCACGAGCCTTGAAGTAGCCTGAATCAGGCAGCCTTTGTATCCTAAGGTTGGACAGGCATTTAAATTTCCCTTAGAGGAACAGTGGCACAGATGAGAACAGAGTGATCTGGCAGGGATCCAGTAGGGCTCCTGCCTACTGAGGAGAGTCTTCTTAATCTGTGAGGTGCAAATTTTGCCTATTTTTGCAACCTCTTGCTTTTCTTTTTGCCCAATTTGGCTCCCAAGACACTGTTGTAGTCTTTGGCAGTCAGTTAACAGCAGTATTGCCTCATCCCTTCTTGGTCCCTTGAACAGATGCCTCTACTTTTGTAAAGCCAATCTTCCTAATGCCCAGTAAAATCCTTTTCTAGGAGAAAGTGAAGTAGGGCAGACTAAAGCAAGCATCCAAATCATGGGAATTCTGTTTCAAGATGGGAGATGACTCAGAAATCGTGCAGCTGAACCCAGTGCTTGTGAGCTGGATGCTTCTCCTTAGTCTAAATCTGAAGTAGGGAAACAAAACCCACACATTTTTGCTGAACAGGAAAGGGGAAAACCTGAACTAATTCTGCCATTTCAGCTGTGTAAACTAATGACAGGCATTTCAGCGTTTTACAGTGAGTTCTCAGAGTGGTTTTGCCTGTGCTGGTGGGGGTGACATCACCTGGGAGTTATGTCACTGCTGGGAAGGGATAAACACAAACTGCTCGCTTAAACCTGACAGTGATTGACAGCAAGGGGTTCGATGTTCTCTGACACACCATTATTCAAAGAAGTCAAACACTCAAGCTCATGGTTTTGTTGACACAGGAAAACCTTGCAGAAGGGCCTGGAAGTGCTTCCTATCTACACAGAGAGGTGGCCAAACAAAGGAGTCACCTGGAGAGAAACAGGTATTTTAGCAGCTCTAAGCCTGGGTGCATTTTCAGCCCACTCCCCTTTCTCACTAAATTAGACTGTGCCCAGGTCAGAGATCCTTTACAGCACAACTCAGTCATAAAGGGCTCAGTCATAAACGGACTCCAAGGCTGGATCACCTCACACCTGCCTGGGCTGATTCTGCTGCAGGACAGAAAGGCGAGCCCAAGGTGTCACTGCAAAGGCTGGGGCCTCTGTCAGCTGCACCAGGAGGAATTGCTGTTCACTGGGAGGGTGACACTGCTCTGCATTCTCCCCAGCATAAATGGAAGTGGCACCTGTCATGTAAGTAATTTTAGTTTGTTGAGTCAAAAAAAGAAAAAAATGGAAAAAAAAGAAAAAGAAAAAGAAAAAAATCACAGAATAGGCTTTCTTCAGGCCCTGATTTCTGAGGGAGAATTGCCAGGCACCAGTAATCTGTATGTTCCCAACTTTTCTCCCAGAAATCAGAATCAGTGAAGACATTTTAGCCAAACTTCCCTGGGAAGGAATAAAATATTAAACCTTCTAATTCACAAAATGGTCCTGTATTCAATTAAAAAGCCCACAAGGAACCAAATGCTACAGGCCTATAATTCTCCCCCAGAAAATTACATTGTTGTTTCACGTGCAGTTGAGTTTCTTGAAGCCTTCACAGTGCTGCAGTTACTTACACTTTGGGACAAATATATTCCTGAAACAACTCCAAGCTCTTTGTTGATTCATGTCAGGGGTGTGTGACTGACTGCATAAGACATTAATCTAACTGACATTTTCCACCATGAGGGGAATTTAACGAATGAAAATTGCAGAATCACAGAATATCCTGAGCTGGAAGGGACCCCCAGGGATCATCACTCCAGCTCCTGGCCCTGCACAGACACCCCAACAATCCCACCCTGTTCCAGAGCATTGTCCAAAGGCTCCTGGAGCTCTGGCAGCCTCGGGGCTGTGCCCATTCCCTGGGGAGCCTGGGCAGTGCCCAGCACCTCTGGGGGAAGAACCTTGCCCTGATCTCCAACCTGACCCTGCCCTGGCCCAGCTCCAGCTGTTCCCTGGGTTCTATCAAAATATGCAGGATATATTAATTACTTCTATCATAATATACTATTAATTAGAATTTCTCCTGTAACTGACTGAGAGCAGCTCTGTGCTCTGTGCTGGGCTCCTCCATGGGTATTTCTGTCCCTGCACTGGGACAGTTCCTGCTTGAAACCACATCAGCCAAACTCCATGAACTCTTTGCAAACAAAGCTGACAGATGTGACAGAGTTTGTTTCTAAGCTGCCAGGAGTGTCAGCCTTCAGTCCCACATGTAAAGGCAGTCAGAGGTTCTGCTTTTTGCTGCTGTAAGGAAAGCTCTGGAGGCACTGGTACCTTGTCTCCCGGCTGGGGACGCATGACGGACACACGGTCGTATCCTTTCCGCAGCAGGACCCAGAGGGCATCCAGCTTTCCCTGGAATGAAAGGAAAAAAAGTTTGTTATTCTCTGTGCAAAATGCAGTGCAGGGACGAAGCAGCTTGGACCCCACAGGTTTTACTCCATCATTTTCAGTGCCTGTAGAAGATGCTGGAGAGCAATGTTTTCTCTCACAGAAACTTGTTCTGAACTTGCTGCAAGTGCAAAGGAAGAGCATTCAGATGTCTGACAGATAACAGTGTGTCTGACCTTTCCAAGTTAATGTGTGACTCAGATACCTTCTGGGCTCAGAGAGAGACTCATACCTGCTCAGCTCCTGACATCCCTGCCAGCAAAATGTTCAGTCAATGCAGAAAGGGAGCAGTGAACTCATGCCATGCCTTTCTGAGCTGCTGTGTCTCCTGCTGTGGCTGAGCAGCTCACCCCCAGCTCTAGGTGACCACTGTGACATGTGAGAAAGAATTGTGATTTATGTCTCAAAACAATCTGCTGGGGAGAACGGAGTGCAAACCCTTCTCTCTGCACTGCCAGGAGAGCTGAGCCCCAGCTGGGGACTGTGTGACAGCCAGCTCATCTGTCCTGGCAGCCACCAAGAGAGGTCTCACCCAGGCTCCCCAGGCCCTCCCCATGTGTCAGCTCATGTTTACACCTTTTCCAGGCAGTAGCAATTGTCTTGCCAAGCCCTCCAGCCCCACTGTGAGCTCGGAGGCAGGAGCTGTCCCTCGCTGGGTGGTCTCACACCCCACACACCCAAACACACATGAGTGCAGCAGCACAGAGCTGGGTGAGGTCTGCTCAAAACCCAATGTATTGAAACATCTTGTAGACAGAGTTTGGCTGATGTGTGGTCAGACCCTCCCTGCCATTCCCTGCAGCGCAGCCCAAACATTCATCCCTGACTGGAGCTCAGCAGCCAAGCCCGAGGGTACTCTCCAAACGAGCTGAATGAGGCCAGAAGGAGTAGCCCGGGCTCTGCAATGCAGAAACATCCACCAACCCACCTGCTCTGAAACATTCATCTGCTGCTGAAGGATTCCTGCTCTATCCCCACTCCAACAGGCCAGGGTTTCCTTTCCAAAATGGACTTGGCCCCTGGGAGAGCTGCAGGAGGGTTTGCATGAGGGCACACGGTGGCTCAGTGCAAGGCTACAGATGTGTCACAAGACAAGATTATTTGATCAAACCCTCATCACATTAACTTAATTTGATCCTCAGTCTGCTAAGTGCACAATGCCCTGAGATCTGTAGGAATTTCTGGAGAGGGTTAACCACAGACTGTATTCATTAATGTTTCCATGAGTATTGTTCTGAATGCTCCAGGTGCTGTGATAGTAGAGCAGGAACCAGGAATTATTAGCAAACTTCACTGTACCTGCAGAGATAAGCTACTCTGGGAATGTGCAAAGCTGTCCCTCGGTACAAAACTATTTTCTGCAGATAGGAGGATCAAACTCAAAGACTGACTCCTGACTGGATCCAGGAATTCCTGTCTGATCACTCTTTCCTGGAAATAAACACTACAAAACTTTTGTGACTGCAGAAATGCCTTGTGTAACTATCGTGGGACAGGATTAACAAATGGAAATGTGAGCTGGGTATTGCAGAGGTGGTGGGGAAAGAGTGAGTAGCTTCATTCAGAGAAAGGCAGCTGATTTTCCTGAGGGTCTGGTCTGCAGAGGGAACTCCACTGTCCTTCTCTTCCCTTTTCAAGGAACCATCAGGGCCATAATCCTCTCTGGGATCTCTACTCCTCAACCAGTGTGTTCAGCCAATGGTTCAGAGCTTATTTGGGAGTTGGAGGGACACATGGGTGGAGGCAGACACGTAGAATGACTGCATAGAATTTGTTTCCATAGGATACGGGGAAAAGACTTCCTAAGGTGAGAGCCAGGAAAGTCTGTTATTCTCAAAGGAAGAAGCAAGAAACCTCTCTGTCAGATCCTTTTGCATTTGGACAGCAGAACCCCTTAGACCTGAGGGAAACCATCCCTTCTATCCCAATCCATCTTTCCCCTTACAGCACAGCTGGTTGAAGCTCTTGATCTCCTCTCTACTCTGACAGCTTAAGAAAGAAGTACCTTTTTCTTCCATTTCTCCTTTAGGAAACCAGAGGCAAAACGACAACTTTCCATGGAACAAAAAAAAAATCCTTTTTACTCTGCAGTCCTAAATTCCAAGAGCCTACCAAGATTTCTCGGGAAAAGCCAAGAGCTCCATCTTTGGGAGCCTCAGGGTCTGCCTGAAATATTCGGGTAGAAGAGAGGGATTGTGCATCATGGAAAGGATGATGGTTGAAGAAGTGAAATGGCAGTGCTTTCACTTGGAAGCAGAAACCCTCCTGTGCTCTCCATGGATGGGCTGTGCCTCTGTGTCTGGAACTCCTCTGCAGCTGAAGCACAAGGTCACTTGGAGAAAAAAGAGAAATGGAGGCAAATAAAACCTTGAGTCCTCCTAGATCTGAAGCCCAGAGAGAAGAAACAGTTGGGGCTGATGACAAATGAAGGAGGGCACAGTTCCAGCTGTGGAATTTCTTCTGAATTCATGATTAATTCAGTACTGTATTGACCCTGAGTTACCTCAGTGCTGCTGAGGTTTGCTGGTGCCCAGCAGAAGCAGTTTTTCACCTGGGCAAAACCCAAGCTGCCCCTGGGCCTCTCTGGCAAGGCCACTGTGCCATGGCAGCTTTGTGAACAGAGACAGGAGGGACAAAGGCTGGAGAACATGCCAGGAACACAGGGCCCAGGAAATGCTGGAGTGGCCTCCACCAGGATTCGCCCGAGGTTTCCTTTTGAGAGCACCATTGTTGCTTCAGGCTTAGGCTGTGGCCAGGTGGGGGTCAGTCTCTTGTTCCAGGTAACAAGTGGCAGGATGAGAGAAAACGGCCAGAGGAGGTTTAGGCTGGATATTGGGAAAAATGTCTTCACTGCAAGGGTTGTAAAGCCCTGGCACAGCTGCCCAGGGCAGTGGTGGAGCCTCCATTCCTGGAAGTGTTCGAAAAACACGTGGATGTGGCTCAAGACCATGGTTTAATGGTGAACATGGTGGTGGCGCTGGATGGATGATTGGACTTGATGGTCTTGGAGAGCTTTTCCAGCCTTAATGATTCCATGACTCTGATTCACTTCCATCTATGTTTTGTGCTGCCCCTCCCTGTCAGCTGAACTGAGGATTTGGCGAGTTTCTTAAGAAGTTTTTGGATTTGTCATTCCCCTTGGATTATCTGCACCGACTTTTCAAACAGTTGAAATGACATTTTAAAAGCAGGATAATCCAGTTGGCACTGTGCTAAGAAGTAACAGCAGCAAATCAGAATAACAACAATAATAACCCCAATCTGTTAAGTGTCAGTAGCCACATTTGGTAGCAAATAAATCTCTGGAGAATTAAAAAAAAGCAATCTATCCCCTCTCAGCTGTCTACCTACTTATAGACATGAGTCTGGGAAGACTGAAAAATGGAGGGAAGAAGAACTCCATTACAAAAGGCAGAACATTCTAAATAGGGGGTGGTACTTGTGCAGTGTGGAGAAGAGGCCTATGGCCAGCATGATGACTGCTCCTAAAATGTGAATTTCCTGGCTCTTTGTCAGATCCAAGCACCCTTGGTTTGCTGTTCCTGAAGTTTAATTCCTTGTCCTTCTCCTTTACCCATGAGTTTTTTAAGCAGCTTGTTACAGGCATATTTATCTGCTTCCCAAAGCGGTGCTTCAACCAGCCCAGTGGATGGGGTGGAAATTTAACATCTGCTTTAGCCACAGTGCACTTGGAACATGTGGATGAGGGAAAATTCAAGCTATCAGGAGACATTTGCTATGGGTGAGGTCTGGGAGTCTGTGAAATATTCCCCCCAAGAAGTGGTGGGAGCCTCTCTGTTATTTTAAAACCCAGACTGGACAAAGCAGGATGGATTCCAGCCAGTGCTGCCCTGGCTGAGGGTCCAGCCCCAGGCAGCCCCCAGGCTGTTCCCACCTTCCCTGCCTGCCATGGCTCCGGGAGAGCTTCCCTGCAAATCCATCTTCTGTACTCACACCTCCAGGACAGGACTTTCTGCCAAGACTGCAGATGAGTTTTGCCAATTTTGCTAATTCCCTACTTGCCCAGGGAGAGCAAGAGCAGGACTCTGCTCCATAGGAATGATCCTTCCTGGGTTTGGTGAGTGCTGGTGATTGTCCATGAGGAAAGTGTTGGAGACAGTTATCCTGTCTCCATACACTTTTTGGGTGCAGCTCAGTAAGGGGAGTGGTGACAATTAATAATTAGGTAAATTCCTGTCCAGGCTGCTAAATACTATCCAGATGTGGAACACTCCAAAGTTTTGGGAGTATTTGGATACAGGGTTTTGGACTGGAACTGACCATATCCTGTATACAATTGGAATGGTAGATAAGAGAGATATTTCTAAAGGAATTAAGAATATACATAACCCATGAGATGCTGTTAATACTTGTAGGCGCCTTTATAACCAAATTCTTGTTGTTATGAAGCAAAAGCTGTTCCAGAGTCAGAACTGAACCTACATACATTGAATCCTCTCTCCAAGCCTCTCTTGAACTTTGGAGAATTTCCATCCTGGACACAGATCTGCAACAAATCTGCAACCAAAAATCTTTTCAGAGCTGATTTCCCATCATGCAGGATAAATCCTGAAAATCCACTGCAAGTCTCCTGGGGCTGTGATCCAATAGCATCAGTTGGGGAAGGGGAGAAACTCAGCAGCATCTTCTGTGGGACCAAGCTCTCAAGAAACGAGCTCAGGTAGCTGCACCCACACGGTTCCAGCTGCCTGAGCAGGTATTTGGGGCTCTTTGTCCTAAAACCAGTGTTTCTGTCAGCTCAGTTGCAAAAACCAACCACACTGTCTCTTGGCTGGATGAGGTCGCTTCCAGGAGCAAGGAAAAGCTCCCAGGTGGGCCTGGTGTGTTTTGCCAGTGCTCTGATGCAAAATGACAATGCAGGAACAAAGGCAGCTCCCTGGGATCGGTGGTGCTGCATTCCCCACTCGGAGCTGGAGCTGTCGACTCCAACCTGTCCTGCTGTGGGAATGGAGGATCTTCATGGACACATGTTGAAGTCATTACAACACAATTGCAAATGACTTGCTGGGAGGCTCTGTTTATGAGATGATAATCTTGCAGGGGGAAAAGAGAGAAGGCATAGGACCAAGTTTTCAAGAAGGCTCACGTTTCCGGATCCTCCGGAAACCACCCTGACTCCCCTGAGCATCCCTGCCGTTCCCACTGCTGGATTTGACCCAGCTGCAAATCAGTGACTGAGGAAAGCCAAAACAAGAGCATTGCCCCAGTTCCTATGGGCACCACTTGGAGCAGGTCAGGAACAAGATGCAGTGCAGGGAGCCCTGGGCGCTCTGCAGGGCAGGGCATCTCCAGCCTGGCCCACAGCACGTGTCTGACTCCTCTGGCTGCTGCTGGGCAGGAAGGGAACAGGACAGTAAAGCCTCTGTTTTCCATCAGAGAGGCACTTTCTCATTCCCCAGTATCAAGTTTAAGGCAAGCTCTATAGAGTGAAAGGTTTACTATGTGTGTTACCCACACCCTCTTTGCCTGTTGGAGGGATTTTAAGACCCTAAACCAGCACCCTTGCTCTTCAGATCCAAGCTCCAGAGGTGCCAGGTTTGAACACTGATATGATTTGGGTGTTTTCAGTCTTTTCTGAGCCTGATAACTACAAATACTCTGGACTGAAGAGTGGTATCAGCATATCCCAAACGAGTTAAACCTGAGAAACAGGAATCTGGAATTATTTTTTTCCTGTTCATTAGAGATGCCATACAGGCATTAAGCTGCCCTCCCTTCCTGAGAGCAGCTGAATTTGTCCTGGATTCAGGAGATCAGCTTTCTGACACTGGAGTGCTCTCATAACACCCTGGCTGATGCAATTCATGATCTGTCTGTGTGGTTTGCTCCTCTTATCCACAAGATTCAACCCATCCTGGAGACATCCAGCAGCAATTTTCTTCCTACTTTTCCCCCTCTTAGAATCATAGAATTGGTGGGTTGGAAGGGACCTCTGGAGATCATCCAGTCCAAGCCCCTGCCCAGGCGGGGTCACCTGGAGCAGGTGACACAGGATCCCATCCAGGTGGGTTTGGAACGTCTCCAGAGAGGGAGACTCCAGGCCCTCCCTGGGCAGCTGTTCCAGGGCTCTGCCACCCTCCATGGGAAGAAGTTCTTCCTCATGCTGAGTTGAAAATCTTGTGTTTAATTTATGGCTATTGCTCCTTGTCCTCTTGCTGGGCACCACTGGAAAGAGTCTGGCACCTCCTCTGACATAATTTGGGATATTTATATACATTAATGAGCGCCCCTCTCAGTCTTCTCCAGACTGAACAGGCCCACCTCCCGCAGTCTCTCCTCACAAGCAACATGCTCCAGACCCTTAACAATTTTTGGAAAAAATCCTATTTATCCCCTGCATCTCAAGGAATGCACAATGTGGACCTTTGCACTCTGTGAGCACTTCCCAGAAGCTGTTACACCACAGGAAGAGATCAGGATGCTGCTCTGTTCTGAGAAAGCAGTGCAAGCCCCAAACCTGACCAACCAGGTGGGAAATTCCCAGTGCCCCACGTGGCTCCTTTCCACAGCACCTCCCCAGGGGTTCTGGGGGCTCCCTGGGACACAGCTACTCTAGCAGCACTTGAGGGCACGGGTTTGTGGACAGATCTTGGCCTTGGGTGTGAACACACGTCACAACAAAGAGATTTCCTGCACACACCCCAAGCAGCAGCAGGCAGGGCTGGACTTACCTTGATGGGGGAGTACCACTTCCGAGGGGACGAGGGCCTGCGCATGTTGCTGCCGAGGTTCCTGGGCTCAGGGAACTCGTATTCCTGCTCCGGCATCTTGACCCTGGCATTCTTGGCCTTCTCTAACTTAGCACCTTCTTCTGTGGAGCCCTTTTCTCCCCAGCGCACCTGGAAGGAGGGATCAGGCCATGGCACAGCAGCACCGGCTGCCGAGCCCCACCCCTGCTGCAAGAGCAGAGCCCTGCCCGTATTTCCCCAGTGTCCAGAGCCGAGCTGTGGAGCAATGCACAGGCTGTGAGGTTTGTTTCTAGACTGCAGCCCAAATTTTGAACTTCTCCTTCTTTGTGGTTTATGAGAAATGTGAGAGTGGGGAAGGTTTTCAGAAAAACTAAAACCATTTCCTTGTAATTTGTATGGCAGCGCTGTCCCTGTATCCCAGGCATGGACCAGGACGTTGCTGTACCCAAGGAAACAGATGGTCCCAAACTTCAGGAATCTACGTTTGGCTCTCAAATACTCCCATACAAAAATGATCTGGACTCAGATGCACCAAAAAATCTTAAAGAAGTTTGTGTCTGTCTCCTGAGTTTCCTCCTGGGTAAATTGCAGGGAGATGTCACACCCCAGTCCCCAGCTCAGCTCTGATCCATGACCTGGGATTTAATTACCTCCATCCGTTTGATGCCGCCGACTCCTCGCCCACCATAGTAAGAGGCATCGACTGTTGGCCATTTCTTCTTTGGCAGGCCATCATCATCTTCCTCCTATGAAACAGCAGCAAGGGGTGGCTCTGTTAGGAAAAATGACCAGGGATGGAAAGGAATAAACAGTCCCCGGCTGTGTTGTCCTTTGAGGCCGCAGGGCAGGCAAGGTCCTGGTCCCTCCCTTGTTATTTTCCAGAGGATGTACACTCATGAAAGGACAATGTTTCATGATATAAACACCACCACAACTTGAAAGGTACAGTCCAGCTCCAGCAAGAAAGAGATTTTGGTATTTTTGTAGGGATTTTTTTTTTAAGGAGACTATATTTCATCATCTTTAAATTCATAGAACTGAATGGTTTCCAAGTTGCAAAACCATTGAAGCAGCCAGCAGATGCACAGTGAGCCCAGCTCAGGGGCTGGGGTGTTCTGACTGCAGGGCTGGGCCAGGAGTGATGGCAGCAGGGATTCACCTCCGCCACCCCTTCCCTTCACCGGGGACTGGGGAGAGGCAGCTGCTGCTCGAGGCTCCCTGGGCTGCAGGAACTCTCCAGGGCCCAGATAAATCCCCATATTGAAGTTCAGATCTCACAGGATGCAGGGAAAGAGCAACAGAGTAAATTGTCTCCTGAGTGATGGCAGAGTTGGGGTACCTTCAGAAACAACCCCAGCCCAGGTTCACTGAGAGGAGCTGGCCAAGAGGATGGAAATGTCTAATGGAAAAGTCACAAGAATGGAATTAACTCCTGTAATGAACCTGTGCCTCGGCTGGGGCAGCTGCCCATGGAAGTCCAGGTGGCTTCAGGGAGTTCTGTGGCCTGTGCCAGAGAAAGTCAGGCCCTGTGCAAAAAATGAGATTTAAATTCTGTGCTCTTCCCTTGCACAGGCACATCAGCAGCCACAGAGCTAAACGTGCTCAGCACCTCATGGTGACATTCAGATATGGGAAAATTACCAGATCAAGAAAATATCCTTAAGTTTATTTGAGTCTGCTAAAGCTCTAATGAGATTCAAGATATTTAAAATTCTCTGTTGCACTGTGTAAGGTCAGAGTGTATGTGGAGCTGTTATAGTGCCTTTCCCTTTAATTTCTACAGTTCAGGCTGTGAACTGGCAAAGCAGAAAAGCAGAGTTCATCAAAAACGTGAAGTATTTCCTGTAAAAAACGTGGAGAGAAAAGAAAAATGGTCCCTCTCTCTTTTTTCTTCTTCTTTCTTTACTTTTTCACAGGGATTTGGCTAAACTCCAAAACTTAGGAGCTTTCCAAAAGTGGAAAAGCCAAAAATATTTTGCAATTGAAACTCCCCATCAGGAAAACTGAAAACCTGGCAAGGGAGGGGGGTCCAAGAAAAACTATGATTTTCACGGCAACCAAAAGCATTTCAGTTTATCAAAACACATAAATTGGGCTGCAAAATGTGTCCTGATCTAAGGGAAGGGTGAATAATTGGTCACAACTCCCAGGTTCTTCTCTTCATAGCTGACCTCTCTCTCTGGTCCTGGGCAGAGCTGCTGAGGCTCTTTGCTGCAACCCAAGAACTCAATATCCCTGCATGAAGTTTTCCATGAGGACTTTTTTTGTTAAAAAAAAAAAAAAAATTAAATTGGAAGCGAATCCATCTACATATTTTCCTTCAGCAATTCTCCTTTTCTCTCTTCAGTTTAGCACAGACTGGACTTCTCACAACAGGAAATACCAAGGTTTAGGAAATCTTCCCCACAAGCCCCTAAAAACCCTGCAAGTCCCTTCGCTGCGAGCCGGGAGCCAGAACAACAGCACACGCACAGAAAGACAACACGGACACTTGAAAAACAAAGGAGTCACAAGTTTTCTGCAGAATGAGTCTGTTTACATGTTTGGAAGGGCAGGGGAGGTTTTGCAACACAAGCAAACCCCCCCAGTGATGTCCTACGCACTTGGCCACCGCGCTCACACCACACGTGAGGAGCTGAAGGAACGGGAAACGGGGCTCAGGGCAGGGAGGCAGCAGGAAAATGGGGAGGAAGAGACACCCAATCCCTACTATCCCCATGGCCAGCACCCCAACCTGGTGCCCCGTGAGCCAGGGCTGAGTCCTCATTTCCTGCCTGCTTCACCTGTATTTTTCTACACGTCTACAGCGGGGTTTGTGCCTGAGGAACTGCACAAGGAGCTCCAGCTCTCACCCAGCTGCAGCATCAAAAACAGCCCCGGAAAATTCAAGTGCATTTAAGGATGCTGGAATTTGACTGTACAGAACTTGGCAACTTTCCACCCCCAAAATCTGCTTTAGATGGAGCTAGAGTTTCTTCTAACAAATAAGAAGAAGCAGGACAGAGCTGCATTTCACAGTCAGGGATCCAGATTCATAAGTGCTGGACTGCAGAAAACAAAGATCTGTGTTTATCTCAGAGGCCAGGCCAGGCTCTGGATACTTTGACCCTGACCTGAGGGAACCTCATCTGTGGGTAACACAAGGATAATTCAGACTCCACAAGGGACATCTGAACCACTCAGGGTAAGAATTCAAACTAAATTTGGCCAGATATTAAAAAAAAACCCATTTGGACAACTTACCCCTCTCCCCACCCTTATAATTATTTTCCCAGTTGTCTCTGCAATGCCTGAATTTTGTCAGAATTCAGCATTTATAGAGAGCTCTGCCTGCACCAAGGGCTGAGCCATGACAGGACAGTCATTGCTCCGTGTGAGAGATGTTATAATTGAATTTTATAGCTGGGAGAACACAGAGACAAATCCAAGTGTTCTCCAAGACTCCTTTCTACCCCTTCTCTCAACTCTGGAGTCATTCCCAAACCCCATGGCCACCTCTCAGCTGCTTTGTTACACTTTGAGGACACCTTGCTCTGTTCTCAGGGAAGGTCTCCTCCTGCTGTGGAAGGTTTTGCTTGGTACCTTTTGCCCTGCCAGGCTTCTAAATTGCAGCTGCATAAACTCATTGCTTTGGTTTGATGTGGATCTTTGCCTGTCCCTGGCCCAAGCCTGCAAAGACCATCAGAAAATGTCCCCATGGGTTGCAGAACATCTCAGAGGGAATGTGCTCCTGGTGCTCTGCGGAGGACCAGGCTGAAGAAACCCCTCAACTCTCATGAGGTACCCAAACACCCACATAGAGAATCCTGGAATGGTTTGGGCTGGAAGGGACTTTAAGCCCATCCAGTCCCACCCCTGCCATGGGCAGGGACACCTCCCACTATTCCAGGTTGCTCCAAGCACTGTCCAGCCTGGCCTTGGACACTGCCAGGGATGGGGCAGCCACAGCTTCTCTGAAAAACCTGTGCCAGGGCCTCACTGCCCTCACAGGGAAGGATTTTTTCCTAACTAAATCTACCCTTCTTCAGCTTGAGGCCATCTCCCCTTGTCCTGCCCCTCCATCCCTTGTCCCCAGTTCCTCTCCAGCTCTCTTGGAGCCCCTTTAGGCACTGGAAAGGGCTCTAAAGGCTCCCCAGCATCTTCCCTTCTCCAGCCTGAACAACTTCAGCTTCATACAAGCTCATCTGTGAGACACAAATGTTTATCAAACCAGCCTTTGGTGGCCTTGGTCATCACAGAAACTCCCCATTTATCTCTGGCCCAGGTCCTTTGAGGTCCTGCCCGGGTCCTCCAAGAGCAAAGCATTGTGTGGGCACAGAAAAGAGGGAGCCCTGGCTTTGATGAAAGGAGGATGCTGAGCTGAGCTATTCCCACTCCAGAGCTCAGACACTGAGCTGCAGGAAGATGAAGATCTTGTGAGGTCATGGGAATTAACACCAGTGCTCCCAGTGTGATGTGATTAAACCCAACTCCCACAGCCTCTACGCTGCACTGAGCCTGCCTGGATATTTCACATGAAATTGGCTATAAACCAATGCTCCACATCTTCATGGAGCAATACCTGCATCTCATTTATTGCCAGTAACAGCCCCATCTTTTTTCTTTTAAATACCTATCTCTTGAAAGGTTCCTTTTCTCCTCCTCCCATAGTTCCACAACTCACTGTAAAAGGGGAGTACAGGCAAGGAGAAACACTGGCACTGGGACCTGGCTTTATTTCAGGAATAGCAGAATAAATTTCCTGCCTTCGTGTCTACAAAAAATTCCTATCAGATCCCTTCTCTGGAGCTTGTTTTGCCATCTCCCCAGCAAAGCTTTCCAGGAGAAGACAGGAAAACAATCTGGAAAAGAAAAATGAACAGCAATAACTGAGCAACCTGGGCTAGGGAAAGATGTCCCTCCCCATGACAGAGGGATGGAACAAAATGATCTCTAAGGACCCTCCCAACCCATCATTCTGTGATTGTGTGATAATAAATGAGGGCCCAAGCAGCTGAATCTCCTTTAGTCATTCTCGGGCCTCATGAATATTGATAGGAGAGATCAGCTCACAACAATCGGTGTGGATCCAGCTGGACAGGGGGTCCCATCCCTTGGCTGACCCACAGCTGCCCTGCAGGGAGTTAAGTCCCTCCTGTCCATGCTGCCTCCCAGGACAGTGATAATGACCTCCAGGGTTTCGTGCCAGTGCTGCTGAATGGCCCTTTCTGTCCAGCGCTTCCTTGTGTGTGTTTGCTTTGCTGTGTGTGGGCAGGAGGACAACAGACATAAGAATTATCCACTTACAGGCTGGTTGGTGGCTTGGCTCTGGTGCCACATCAGGCATGTCCGTGGATGCTGGGTGACAGAGCAGCAGGGAAGAAAAGGGACTGAGTGATGAGGAAAGGGCAGGCTCTGGTCACCTGGTGGATCTCCTGCCTGGCTTTGGCAGGCGTCAGGGAGCTTTGTGGCCCTGGATCCCTGCTGTGGGAGCAAGCGGTGCCTGGACAGATCCAGCTGTGGGTTTGAGGCTCTGCTTACAGGACAAAGCAGCAATGAGGGCAGTGTGTGTTTCTTGGGATGCCTGGAAGGGCTCCAGTTTAGCAGCCTCTGACTGCAGCCAGTCTGTCCTTCTGCAGGACTGACAGCAGCAGAATTCTGGCCTGGGCCAGGTGGTGAATAGGGAACTGTTGGGTTTTCTGGTGTAGAGGATGGGTTGCTGCTGTAGAACCAGCTTCAGCCTCGAGGTGAGCTTCTGCTCTGAGTTGGGCAGAATTGTTCCAATAAATTCAACCTAAACGTGATGGGCACAGGAATAAAAGCAGCTGTGTCTTCCTGCAGCAGGGCTAGAAAAAGCCTTCCTATTCACTGGAGGTAGAAGAATGTGGTTTTGATCCACCTTCAGTGACTAATCACAGGCCAGAAAGGTGCTCCTGGCTCCTCCAGGCACTCACCTCTTCCGCTTGGCATTAACTCAATCCTTCCTGGCCTAAGTGAAACCATCTGTGCTTCCCTGGGCTTCACCCTCAGCATCCCGAGCTCCCCAAGCAGCACGGCGGGAGCTGACAACATTTGCAATTTCTGAATGAATTAATTGGGAGTTTCTGGCCAATAATGATTTCCTTCACCAACAGTGAAGTGTCTTCGATATGTCCCAAAGGGCCTCTAAAACAGAGTTCAGTAAATCCTTTGGCGGGTCCGACAGCAAAGGCTGCTTCCCCCTCGTTGTAATGCATTCTCCTTCCTCCTGTGGGCCTCAGCTCCCAAACCTGCTGAGGCAAGAATTCCTCTTTTTCGTTTTTTTGGCCAAGACTTTCGTGAGAAGAAAAAAATCCAACTGTAACCCTGCTGCCGAAGGGACCAGCAATCCCTCCTGCTGGAGACGAGCAGCTGCTGGTTTCCTGCAGGGGAGAGGGATATCAGCAACCCCTAAAAAACCTGGATTGTGGAAAATCAACTCCATCTTCTGTTTGTTTAGAGCAAAGTAGAAAATCTGGAGGCTTCAATGTTCTGAGAATGCATCACACAACTGCCAGTCCCACTCTGTGGACCAGCCTCTCTAGGAGTAAATGCACCAACAAAATACATATTTCCAGAGCTCCTGCTATTTTTTCACAAGTGGGAAGTTTTTCTGTCTGGGAAAAAACACACAGTGCAAGTCACAGCTTCAAGCCTTACTGATTTCTGAGCACTGCTGTGATGCTGTACAACTAAAATAATAAAAACTACATTTTCCTTTTTAAAAAACCTTTAGCTGCTAAATGTGCACGCTGGCTCTAGGATAACTGAGCACTGAGCTTAGGGAATGTGCTCTGGTGGGGAGCACAGGTGAAATGGGACCATGAGACCAGCTGGCACATTGTATAGATGGATGCCCCGTCCCTGGCAGTGCCCAAGGCCAGGTTGGATGGGGCTTGGAGCAGCCTGGGACAGTGGGAGGTGTCCCTGCCATGGCAGGGGTGGCACTGGATGGGCTTAAGGTCCCTTCCCACCCAAACCATTCCAGGATTGCTGTAACCAAGCCCTGCCATCCCAAAGTCTCCAAACAGGAGAACAACCCCAAAAGAATGTTCAGATCCCCTCTTGGGTTGACGAGGCAGCAGGTAAAGAACAGGTCCTACTTAATGCCATTTTTCAGGGACAGTGCAGGGCCCTCTCGGTACAGTCAAAGCCCGGACAAGTTGAATTTCAAGCTGCAACTGGGATTTTGCAGTAATTGCTCTGCTTTTGCAGCACTCACTGGGTTGACAAAAGACTTCCTTATAGGTGACACACGTCTTCCCTCTTAGGGGATGTAATTTCCCCCTCCAGTTCTTGGCCAGGGAGCCAGCATTCCATAATGATGTATTTTAATTAATTTCAGCAATTGAATCTCTTGGCTTGGAGGCATGTGTGATGCAGAACAAAGCATGTGCAATTTGAGGTTAATATTTTCCTTTTCATTCAGGGGACAGAAGCTGACAAAGCTGGTGGATTTTCATACAGCCCAAACAAATGTCTGCTTAGGGAAATGGGCCAGATGCCTGCAGAGAGAGGCACAGGAAGCACTGGATCCAAATGCAAACCCCCCTGGGTCTAGGAATGGTCTGATTTGGAGTTTGCTTCAGGGGCACAAGTGCCCCAAGGTGGAGGGAGGTTCCAGGGCTGGCCTTGGGTCCCACTGCCTTGGGCCCCACTGCCTTGGGCAGTGCAGGGAGGACCAAGGCTGGATCCTGGCTCCTTCCAGAGGTCTGAGCTCTCCTGAACCTTGGCTCAGCTCACACTCCCTGGGCCAGACTTCACGGAGAGCAGAGAGGACCATTTCACAAGCTTTTCCACTTGCAAGCTGAAGCAGACAATGAATCTGTCTCCAGAAGCAGAAAGCAAGGCAAACTACCCAACCAAATCACTGTGAGCACAGATCTTAGTCTAATTTTACTTGCATAGTTAAGAGGAACTGATCCAAACCCCAGTGAAGTCAATGGAAAAACTCCCACTGCCATCAGAGTACCCTGCACAGAGCCCAGGGACTGCAATGAAATCCCGTGTGGAAAACAGTGGGAGCAAAGCAGAGACTCATTGCGTGCTGAAAGCAGGAGCACAGAGGAGGAGGCAGATGGAAAACTGGGCATGTTTCTGGGCACAGTCTGCTGAGTAAGGAATGGTGACAGAGCTTTAACTATTTGTTGAAAGGTTCGTCTAAAACTTGTAAGCAGAGTTAAGATGGAGGTTTTAATGTCGATTTACCCTTTGTTGATTATTTTCCATTTAAACTCCCCTGGCTTGTGCAGCTCCACTGATGTCAAGAGGATTTTACTGGGGTTTTACATCTGCTCCGAATCTGCTCCGCTGCCTCAGACACAGGGCAAGGAGCATGAGCTTCCTTTTCTCACAGCAACTGTGCTGCACGGGCTCAGCTCTGGGAGCTCCTGCCAGCAGTGGTTGTATATCCCAAACCACCAAAATCATTACTGTGCCATTCCAGGAAGGCAGCTAAGCTTATGTTTAGGTTCCACTAACTTCAGAGTTAAACAGGAGCTTAAGGGCTGTCCCTTGAGTGAATCACAGCCTAACTCTGCACTGCTGCTCTGGCCAAGTTCAGATATTGTCTGATCTGTCTGCCTTTCCTACCTGCTCAGTGGAGGCACTGAACACACAGATTTAATCACCTTTTGTGAGAAGACTGAACAAAACCTTGTCCTAAACACTGAGGAGACCAGTGCTCGGTGTCACTCACCTCGCTGTCTTCTGCAGGAGGTGGGGGAGGCTCTTTGATGATCTAGAAGGATTAAAGAGAAAGAGAATCGTAAATTCATACTTTGTTCTCTAGCACAATTCAAATGTCACCAAAAAATCCAAAGGAGAAAACAACACGATGTGCTGCTGGAACAGCTCTGAACTTTGTACAACATGGTGTGATCGCAGGGTGGCTCTGGGTGCCACTGTCACTGAGGGGACACTTTTGGGGTGTCCCAGAGCCCTGCCATGGCAACATTCCTAATTACAGCTCCAGACTCGCTGCTCATTGGGTGACCCCTGCCCTGAGTGAGGCAACAGAACATTTAAAGTCTTACATCCTTGATTCTCCTAATCCTGGTAGCTGCCACAGTCAGTGCTGGCTCTAAGCAATATGCAATTGATGTTTCACCTGGACAACCACACTAAGATCAGCATCTCCTTCTCCTGCCCTCTGCACAAATCTACAAATCCTGCCTCATGTAATTTACAGTCTGAACAAAGGCTGGAAAGCAAACCCAGCATGAAGCAAAATGCCCTGGGGACATTGCAAAGCAGTGATAATCCCCAGTCTGTCTCCCAGACCATTCTTTCTTTTTCATTCCAGAACGCTGTGGCACCTCATGCTCTTCACATTCATGCTTTTCACATTATCAGGTTAATATAGTTCACTGTCATAAACTTAAAAAAATATAAATACATATATATGGCTCAGTGAGGTTTCTAATAAAGCAAGCAGGGTGAGGTTGTAGCCTGGTCCAGGATATTCTCCATAGAAACGATTTCAGTTTATGTGGGTGTGAGGCCATTATTTCATGCAGAAAGTTTGCATCCAGGGCTCGGCAGGCAGTTGGCTGTTACCAGAGCCCTGCATCCAAGAGCAACAAGAGCTTTCCAAGGGGAAGGCAGAGACACCACCACGTCAAACCCTGTCCCTCACACGAGACGCACCCGGTGCAGAACCACGGCACAGCCCCAGCCCAGCCAGGCACGTCAGTGCCACTGCCCCAGGGATGCTTTGCTCCAGTGGTTTCAGTCCATCTGGACCAGGCAGCTCCTTCTGTACACACCAGGCCATGAGTCAGAGGCTGTTGGGGGTCTGAGCGCCCGTGGAGGTGACACAGAGTGTCCTGAGCTCTGCTCAGAGCTGAGTGTCAGGGCCAGAGGCTGCCCTGGCATGGGGGACACATGCGTGGGCCTCAAAATCACCCTGCAAAAAAAAAAATAGAGTCCCAAAGAGCAACAGCTTGGCTGTTTAAATGTAGAAAGGGAAAATTGCAATCACATTAAAGGCCCTGAAGATATAAATATTTACAGCAATTCCTCTCACTCGTGTTTTTCCTCCTGTGATGAGCTCACTGTTTTTATTTTCTTCTGCAAAGGCCGAGTCATGCAATGTGGCCATTAATGAGGAGCATGTGCCTGTGACTGGGGAGGAGACAGGGCTGGAGCAGTTTTGTCCCAGCCCAGAGTAGTGATGAGTGCTGGGCTCTGCCATTACCTGCTCCTGGCCACAGGGCTTCTGTTTTGGTGGCCTTCAGCACCTCAGGGAACCTCTGCTGAAGAGACTTTGTGCTTTAGGAATCAGCGTTGAATGTGGGCACACACAGGAGCCCAGAGCACACATGGAAACACGAAATGACTCATGAGCAGTGTGATGGAGCCTTGCTCATGCCCCGTTCTGGCACAGCAGAACTGTGGGTCAGGTGGGGCTGATGGACCCCGTTAGGGAGGAAGGAGCAGGGATGGCCCTGGGGAGCTCAAGATGACCAGCAGAGCTGGGCAGTGAATGGCACAGCATCCATCCCCCTCCCATCCAGGGATTCCTAGCGTGGGCAGAAGAGAAATGATGAAAATTATGAAAATGATGAAAAATGATGGAAAGCAGATGAGAAGTGGAGGCTGTGTGCCCAGGTGGCCAAGGAGGCCAATGGCATCCTGGCCTGTATCAGGAATAGTGTGGCCAGCGGGAGCAGGGCAGGGATTGTCCCCCTGTGCTGGGCACTGGTGAGGCCACACCTCGAGTGCTGTGTCCAGCTCTGGCCCCTCAGTTCAGGAAGGACATGGACCGGCTGGAGGTGTCCAGAGACGGGAATGGAGCTGGGAAGGGGCTGGAGCACCAGGAGCAGCTGAGGGAGCTGGGAAAGGGCTCAGCCTGGAGAAAAGGGGATCAGGGGGGACCTTGTGGCTCTGCACAGCTCCTGACAGGAGGGGACAGCCAGGGGGATTTGGGATCTGATCCCAGGGAACAGGGACAGGAGGAGAGGGAACGGCCTCAGGCTGGGCCAGGGGAGGCTCAGGGTGGATTTTGGGAAAATTCCTTCATGAAAAGGGTGATTAGACATTAAACGGGCTGCCCAGGGAGGTGGTGGAGTCCTCATCCCCAGAGGTGTCTGGACATGGCACTCAGTGCTCTGGGCTGGGGACAAGGTGGGGATCAGCCACAGGCTGGACTTGGTGATCTCAGAGGTCTTTCACAACCTAAATGATTTTGGGATTCTGTGAAAAGTGGATGAAAAGTTGTCTGCATCCCAGTACTATGTGGAAAGGAAATCCTGGGTATCAGCATGGTTTACTCAGAGGTGTAAGATGGAGGCAGCACAACTTCTCACGTGTCTCTTGACCCACTAAATACCGACAGTGTGCAGCGCACAAAATACATGGGAGACGTTTTCAGATTCATTTTGGTCAGTGTGAGGGGCGGCATTTGCAAACAGACCTCCTTTTGAACCAAATCCCTGAACACAAACCCATCAGACACTGAGAAACTTCAGATACCTGATCCAAAATACACCTGTTGGAAGTGGCCTGGTTCCCTCCTGGAGCATTCCCTGTTCTGGTGGAACATCACAGCTTCCAGTGGAGTTTCTCTCATTTGCATTGGCATGAAATGTCAGGATCAGCCATCCAACATATTTGGTCCAGCTAAGCATCCAAACACAACTTCTCAGCCAGTATCACTGGCAGCTTTGGAGATTACACACTTGGAAGTGAGGAGATGGCTGTTTTCCATACATTTGCATTCCTGCCCATAACATATGCACACACGTACACACAAACAGACCGACTTCTGTAAACAGATCAAGTGTTTTCCATCACAGGCCAAGAGGGGAAAGAAGAGACATTCCTTCCATTTTTGAGTGCTGTGCACTTCTAAGAGCAACTGAACTCCCCGTAAATTGGCAGCATGGATTGGTTAATTTGGACAAGTCTAGAGATGGGGGAGTTCAGTCTCCTGTGCCTTTGAGCCTGTATGACCTTTCAAAGTTCAAACCTTACAAAAAATCTAATTTCTGACTCGCTGCCCGGGTCTTCAAACAGCACAAATCTTTTCCTTCTCCCTTTTGGATTCTTGCAGCTACAGCTCTGTGTGCATGAAATCCTTATTCTGGGGCACCGAGACCCTTGTTTTTGGGCACTGAGACCCTTGTTTTGGGGCACTGAGACCCTTGTTTTGGGGCACTAAAACCCTTATTCTGGGGCACTAAGACCCTTACTCTGGGGCACTGAAGGCAATGAAGCAAATGGGATCTTGGTTCCGTCCCACACCAGTGGCCACAGCAAGAGCTGGGGGGACTCTGAGGTCCCAGGGCCCAAAGACCCCACACCCGCTGGCACAAATCGAAACAACACCTCAAGTACAAGGAGAAAACATCATGAGAGAGACCCTGTGAGGACACAGCCCACGTGGACACCAAGCTTTGCCCTGGCTGCAGCTCCAGCCTGGCCAGATGACATCCAGGACCTGCTGAAGGGAACCAGCTGGGAGCGGGCCAGGCCATGCACAGCGCTCTGGCGAGTTTGGCTTGGCAGGGCTGCAGTGTTTGTTCATGTGTGCTGCAAGTGTTTTGATAACCCCCAGCCACCTCTGGGATTGCTGTGCAGCTGGGTCTCCTGTCCCTGTGTTTGGGAGAAGAAGAAGGTGATGGTTCAGCCCCAGGTTTGCTCTCCAGGTGAGGAACACCTAGGGGATTCTACCCCATCACCGCGCTACAAAAGCCTGGCAAGGCTCTTTTGTTTCCAAGGGTAAAGGCCCCTGGGAGGGAGAGGTGGCCA
This sequence comes from Pardalotus punctatus, assembly GCA_013400915.1. NCBI lineage: Eukaryota > Metazoa > Chordata > Aves > Passeriformes > Pardalotidae > Pardalotus > Pardalotus punctatus. Next base: position 34,003 of record VZTX01027793.1, read on the forward strand.
TTGGCTTTCCTTGGCACAGGGAGGAACTTTGAGAGGAGTTGTCAGCACTTCTACACACTCAGCTGTGAAAATTAAGGACAGTGAGGTAATTTTTGCCTTTCATCACAGATCCCAACATGCTAGTGAAGGACACAGGGCTCTGTTAGCTGAACCACTCCACGTCACAGATCCATGGAGAAGCAGCTGTTTCTGATGGATAACCCAGTGGCAAAGCAGAGGAATGCTCTTAGCCACCTCCTGGAAGGTTAAAAGCATTGGGGAGAATGAATTTTCTGCTGTCCTGAAATTTCTATATCCATCCAGGCATAAGAAAGCACAAACTGAATCCAAATTTTGCATATTCCAGGAATGTGTCTAGGATGTTTTCCATCTTGGGAGCCCAAAAATCTCCACCAGCTCTCAGTGTCCAGCAATCACACACTAACTGTCCCTGGAGTTTTAGACGATAAATAAGGGCAATATGTTTCTTGTCAGAGAAGCATATCTGCTTTAGGATGGGACAGATCATCATTTAAAATGAAGCAAACAGTACAAAATAAGAAATAAAGGACTTTGCCTCTAATTAGGACTACAGTTTGGAAGCATGCAGTTAACGGAACAGATTATTTTTGTCCTTAATTACTGTCACTTTTCTGGAAAACACAGAATATATATTCTTGCTATCCTAATAAACAAGGATTTTTAATAGCATAAACTATGATCCATCTGACTAATTTCCTACTTTTTTCCCCTTACATATTTATAGTTTTGACCTCTCAGTCCTGTGACCGTTCCATAGTTGAGGTATGAGCTGGGTAAAGGAACATTTCCCCTTTATTTCTGTCATATCTTCTTGTCTTCTAAGTACCCATTAAATCCTTGGAGATCTGGTCTACACTTCAAAGCTAATACAAGCAGGAGCCTGTCCCAATTTCTTCACCTGCAATATAATACAATCTCCCTAGAAATGCAAGTAAGAGCTAAAAGAAGTCCAGTGGAAAGCTAACTCATCCTTTTAAGTTCACGTCTCTTGTCAGCCTGGGAGCAGATTCAGAACGCTCAATTTAAAACTGATTAAAACTATAAGAAAAAGCTGTTGCACTCATAAGATTTGGAGGTGAACTGCACAAACCAAATTCAATATAGGATCATAGCTCATGTCAAAATCATCCACTTCTGAAAGACGTGACATCATAGAGAGAAAAAAGCTCCATTTTTAATTAACTCTGGTACAGTGTGGAGCTCAATGGGGCCGACATGCAGCTCTCCAGGGAATGTAGGGAAAAATGCAGTGGTTGCAGAAGTTTTTCCTTTTCCCGGGCTCACTCACACAGATAAACCAGGCCAGAGCCACTGGGGTATGCTCCAAGTGTCTGAACCACTTTCTTTGGAAGGCTATAGAAATTAAATTCCTTTTCTGGGCAAAGGAAAACCATCGTGGCCGCTCTGAGCTGTGCACAGGAGCCCTTGCCCTCACTCACTGACTCTTGGTGAATTTTCTGGTGAAGTGAGACCATGTCCCAAGGACCTGTTTCTCCTTAGCTGGGCTGAGCCAGCTTTCTTTGGAAGAGGTAAGAGGTGGCCAGGGGAAGAAAAAAAAAAAAAACAAAGGAAGAAATGCTTTTTATTGAGTTGATTACTTCCCATGCAGGACTGGGGCAAAGCTCAGTAGTGCCTCTGTTGTGTGAAGGAGCTGCTGTGGGTGGAACAGAGGGTGCTGAGCCTGGTCAGGATCAGCATCACTGGTCTTTGGATCTGGCCTCAAGGAAATGCCTTAAGGAGGGAATTCCTTTTTCCCCTCAAGTCTAGGCACAGCATCTGAGGGCAGATGGCCTTCCTGATCTCAGAGGGCACTTTCCAAAACAGGAACTCCCTGAACATCATTCAGTTTGGCCTCCCCAAACCAGAAGGACACTTGGGAGAATTTGGCTTTTACTTTTTGGTAATGACAGATGACAGCAGCACCCCAAGGCACCCCAGTTCAGTGCCTGGCACCCTCATTCCTCATGTCTCTACCTGGGCTGCTGCAAAGCCGATGGCTTTAGGCCAGACAAAATAAAATGCCTTTGTTAGGCTGGCTTTGGGGCTCTGTGCCAGCCTTTTAAAAGACAACCAGTTACAGAGTGTTCTATCCAGATCCAAACCACTGTGATGCGGCAGACAGGAGGCTGAGAGCGGCACTGAGCTGCCCTGGGTACCCTGGGTGATGGATAAGACCATCTTCACCCTCCTGCTGCCCTTTCCAGCACTGCAGAGTCAGTTCTGTTACTGAGCTGCCCCAAACCTGCAGCCACCTTACACCAGCACCTCCTCCGAGGGCCCTGGGCTGAGCGTGCTGCAGATGAAGAGTCCTCTGGCAGCCTGTGTGTGTTCAGGGCTTGGACAGGACACCTCCCAGGAAGTTCCAATACATCCAGTAAAACCAGCATGTGTTTCCAGACTGTGATGTGGGACACTCACTGCTCAGGTGAGTGCTCGAAGGCGGGGGCTGCAGGGCTCCCAGCAGCCCCTGCCTGCACACTTCTGCTTTCTCTCTCTTTCCTGGGTTGTTTCAATAATGTTCCAGATGATTCATGATCCTGTGCTCCCTTCTCCCCCAGATCAGCATAACTGCAGAAGAGCTGTGCCTCGTGTGCTCATGGGAGCGGGTGGGAACCGGAATCCATGGATCCTTGTAAGGAATCTCCATCCAGCCAACAGGGACCGTGTCATTTTATGGCTCTTCAGGGTTTCTGCAGAGCCTATGCATTTCCTCCCCTTCTCTTCCACCAATTTAGCCATGTGGTTTTAATCTATATTTTCTGTATTTTCTCCATCCAGTTTTTTGTTTCCAAAACTTCTGGTCAGCTGCAGTACAGACTGAGAGCCAAACAGATTGCTGGGTTCTTCCATGCTTACTTCCAGAAAACAGCTTTAAAGTTAAAACTGGTGTAAGATGCTTAAATACCAACACCTCATTTATCTGCCAGCCACACCCCTGCATTTAAAATCGCTGTAGTATGAAAATGAGTGAGGTGGGGCAGATTTTCTACGTGGGCAACTAATCCAGTGCAGCACCTCAGGCCACCTTGGGTGACTGCACAAAGGAGGTAAAAGCTCCTGTTTACTTCACAAACCTGGGATGGGAGGGGAGGGGATGCAATGTAGGAGCATGTGGGGAAATGCACGTGGGGAGAAAAGGCTGAGGCTCAGCTGCTCCAGGGAGAGAATTCCACTCACAGCCCTGGAGTGCCCTCCCTGAGCTCCAGCCCCAGGCTCGGGCAGGCTGGGTGTGGCCATCCCTTGAGATATTCCAGGGCAAAGCTTCAATTCACAGTGCTCTGGGGCAAAGTGGGGTTCAAGCACAGCTCCCTCATCCTGCCCGGGTCAGTATCTGTGCAGGACAGGGAGACCAGCAAGAGAAACCATCCCAGTTCAGGGAGACCATCCCAGTTCAGGGAAACCATCCCAGTACAGGAAAACCATCCCAGTACAGGGAAACCATCCCAGTTCAGGGAGACCATCCCAGCAAGAGAAACCATCCCAGTTCAGGGAAACCATCCCAGTTCAGGGAGACCATCCCAGCAAGAGAAACCATCCCAGTTCAGGGAGACCATCCCAGTTCAGGAAAACCATCCCAGCAAGAGAAACCATCCCAGTTCAGGGAGACCATCCCAGTACAGGGAGACCATCCCAGCAAGGGAGACCATCCCAGTTCAGGGAAACCATCCCAGTTCAGGGAAACCATCCCAGCAAGGGAAACCATCCCAGTTCAGGGAAACCATCCCAGCAAGAGAAACCATCCCAGCAAGAGAAACCATCCCAGTTCAGGGAGACCATCCCAGTTCAGGGAAACCATCCCAGTTCAGGGAGACCATCCCAGTTCAGGGAAACCATCCCAGTTCAGGGAGACCATCCCAGTACAGGGAAACCATCCCAGCAAGAGAAACCATCCCAGTTCAGGGAGACCATCCCAGTTCAGGGAGACCATCCCAGTTGAGGAAAACCATCCCAGCAAGGGAAACCATCCCAGTACAGGGAAACCATCCCAGCACAGACAAAGCCTCCAGCTATTACATTAATTCACTTCACTGTACCTCCGAACACTTTAAGCAGCTCCATTTCCAAGCCAATCCAACAACGTGCCTGCAAAGTCCTTCTTAAGACAGCTGTAGAGGTTTATTATCTCTTTGCCCTACATCTACATTTAAAACTATTTGATTTACATCAACATTAAACCTGGGGCTCAGGTTGGCCTCCTACCCAGCACAATTTCCCCCTTGGGCACCTGAGCAGCCTCTTGCACACACAGTTACTGCTGTGGATGCCTGGGCTCCTCCAGGTTGTGCTGTGTTCAGGAAAGAGGATGAATGGGAAGACAACCAGTGACTGGGGGAAGCCAGGAGCTGGGATCTGCTGCTTTGCAGATCTGCTCAGCTCAGGAAAGGTGGGATCGCCCTGCTAGAGGTGCCTGTGTACTTGCCATCATTCTTGTAATGAGAACAGTGCTGGGGAGTTCAGCACAGCAGAATTGTTTCTTTGTTTTCTGTTATTAAATAAACCTCCTACAACCTTTGGAAAGGTTAGTGCCTGCCTCCCATGCTTTTGTAATATCCTCCACAGGTATCCAGGGAAATTTTGCCTGTACTGGTATCAGGCACAGCAAAGAGTTATTATTGTTCTGATCTACTAAGCAACAATTGCATCTACTGTAAACTGAGTGGTAAATTCCAGACTTCATCCCAGAATACTTCTGAGACCAATAAACTTGGATACATTTGGAAACAGCATTCCTTTATGGGCGCATGCCAAGGAGATACTGGGTTCCAGATAAACCTCCAGAGTGAGTCTATTGACTTCAGTCCATTTACTCCAGGGATGAAGCTGGCTTGGTGTCTTTCCTGAAGAACTGCTGGATAATAATGACTCCTATTTAATTAAAAAGCATGCCAAGAGGAATTTCAGGGTTTAGAAATGTGCTTGTCACTCAGAAACAAATTTATACTTGGTAAGAGAAGAGTTTGTTGTGTTTTTTCCTTTTTCCCCGGGACACATCCACAATTATCTCTGAAACGTCCCTGGGCTGGAATCCATGGCGATGCCTCTGGGTCTGCGGTTTGGTTATTCGAGGTTGGAGCTCTTGTCTGTTGTGCAAGGCAGTTCCTCTGCCCTTAATTCACTTCTGACAACACTGCATTTCTCCCTGTGCCACTTCCAGAACAGTCAATAAGGTCTGCTCAGCTCCCTTTCCCCTTCCCCAAGCCCGACAGGCTGGGCACTCCTCCATGGATTTATCTTTAATTTCACAGAGTTTTTGGGTGAGCAATGCACAGTGAGGCATCCTGGCTGCTGATCTACTGCCAGACACACCGGATGCCCTCCCGGAGAGGTGGAAGAGATTTCATACAGGATCTTGGAATAAAATCTTTCCAACAACTACAGGGAAGTGTTTGACTACCCTGGAAAAATATCAGTGAGACAGTCCCCATTTGCAGACCTTGAGAGGAGGGAACGTGGGAGGTAAAGGAGGAGAGTGAGGAAAAGCTTTTATCTACAATGAATGTTTTAAGTAGAGAATTTAAATCTGGAAAATATTAAGTTTATAAAGTTTCATGTGGACCAAAGACTCCCTCTCTCTGCTGCACCCACCTTGCTTATCTGGACTCTTTTTCACACTTGGAGCTGTTACAGAACCACTGTCCTCACATGATTCCACCGCAGCAGAGCCACAGTACCCTCACAATGACAGCTCCATAGCCCCTCCAGGCCCTGCTGCTTTTATTTATGCCTTTTTCTCATCAGCTTCATCTTTCTCCTCTAACAGAACCTTCAATCAGCAGCATCACCGAGAGCATTTCCCCTCTATCCCCTCAATTCTCCTCCAGATCCCAGTGCAAATGTCTGTACAGGGCACATCTCCAGTGACTTCCATGCAGATGTGCCAACAAAAAATTGGCCCAGCTCCTCTGGGAATGTGCCATCTAGTTTAGACAAATAACTCTGACCAACCTACCATGCTGTTAATCCTTTGGCCAATTTTAGAACCAATTTTTTTTTTTATTGTTCTGAATGTCCAAATAAATAGTTTTTCCATTTTGGTTTTCATCTTGGGACAGAGGTGCCAAACTACTGTGAAAAGAAGCGTTTTATCCCCATTTTCAGCCAGGAACAGAAATAGACAATTAAGATTTTTCCTGCAAGATTTCCATCCTTGTTCTGGATAATACATCTCAGCACACTCATCCTCCAGTGAGTGGCTCCTGCAGTGTGTGGCTCCAAAGCTCTCTGCTCTGGATTGTAGGTTTGGTACAAGATGGTGCAAATTTACAACACTGGGTCTGTGATTTAAAATCAGGAATAATCATGGTGACCCAGAAACTGGAGCCAGTTTGGGCAGCCTTAAAAGCAGCATCTGAAACGTTACACGCAGCCAGTCACCAAACCCAGACTCAATTCTGCTGACATTTGTACGTCCCTAGTTCCTGTTTTATATTTGCAGCACGAACGAGACCCAAAACAAGAGCAGAGCTTCACTGTATTGTGTGTTCCACAGCGTCCAGCCCTTGCCCTGATCCTCACTGGAATGGGCAGTGCCAGGGATCAGCAGGGATGCACAGGGTGTGACAGGTCTGCAGACAAACAGCAGTCACGTGAGATGAAAGCTCATCTCGAGTCCTGTGACATCTTCCTTGCCTCCCTTGACCCCTTCCTTCTCCCCTCTTTTCTCCTGATTTCTCTCTGCCCTTTCAAAGGATTAACTCTGAGATTGTGCTTTTGAACTTTTGTGAAAGGGCCTGGAGGAAAGACAATGCTCAGTGAAGCACAGTCGTACTTCCACTGACACTGGGATATTTCAAAGTGCTTTCCAGACATGGTGATCCAGGAAACAAAGTTCATCTTGCAAAAATTTGCTCACTTAGAAATGTCTTCTCCTTGCACCTGGGGCAGAACGAGGACTCCAGTGTGGGTTGATCAGTCCTGCCCCTCTACAGGAGCCCTCCAGAATGGACATGCTGACACCAGGGTTAGAAAATCCAGAACAGACATGGCAAGGAGCACATTTCTGTAAATTATTTCCATTTTTTGACCAAAAAACAAGACTAAATGCTCCTGACAAGGTTTGGATGTTGGCAACATTGCTTCTCCATGGGTCTAATCCAAGGCTGGGCTGATGAAACAGAAGCCCAAGGCAGAGCCAGCCGTGGCAGAAATGCTGCCCTGTTCTGGGATCAGTCCTCTGGAAAACTTTGCCTCCTTCCCCCTCATTTCTTACTTTCAGGCAGCACTGAAATGCTGCTTTGTGCTGATGATTTCTGACACTTACCACAGTGCAGCAGAGGGGCCAGAACCACCAGAGCAGAGCCAAGGCCAGCAGGAGGAAGAGGATCAACAAGGCAATGGCCAGGATGGTCCCGTCGGACTGGAAGAGAAACACAGAGAGCGTGTGACACCTCTGTCACACAACTGTCCTCGCCACAGATCCTCCCTGTGTGTCCTGCTCCCAGCTGTGTCCCCAGGGCCCTTCTCCATTTACTCCCACATTAGTGATAATGGTCATTAATGCCACACTCCATTTAATTTTCAGACCAGATGCAGCTTTCCTCTCTCCTCACACATCCAAATGTGGCACCTGCCCTCCCCTAACAAATAGGCTGAGACCTCTCATTCACCTCACAGGTTTTTGCCTCAATTTTCTGACCCTCACAGTTACATAAAACACTTTATTCAGACTAAAATTAATGTAACATTCATCAGAGTACTTAAGTGAAGACTTAAGATTTAAAAAAGACCTCACAACACAGTCACGGAATCATGGAGTGGTTTGGGTTGGAAGGGACCTTAAGCCCATCCAGTGCCACCCCTGCCATGGGCAGAGACACCTCCCACTGTCCCAGGTGGCTCCAGGTCCCAGCCAACCTGGCCTTGGGCACTTCCAGAGACGGGGCAGCCACAATATTGCAGTGTTTCACTGCAGTTTAAACAATTTCTTTGCAGCTCTTCCCCTCCTGCAGTACAAACTCGACGGCGACTTTGGCATTACAGCTGACTCCAGACAGAAAACTTGCAGCGAGATCTCCAGGTCCATGACCCAGGTCCTCCTGCTCCTCTCAGCTGTGCTGACTCAGAGCAGCTCTGCCATGAGCTTTCCAAGAGATCGAAGCATACATCACAAGGATACACAGGGAGTTTCCCCGTCATTAACTCCAGAAAATCCCCTCCTTTCTGGCTGGGACTCCTTCCCCAGTAAAAACACATTTGCAATTCTCCAATATTGATCAGCCCTGCAAACTGCTGCACGAGCCAGCTCAATTCAGCTGTCCAAACCCCAATGTGCATCATTTCTTGTTGCTCAGATTTAACCCAAACCAGCTGTTCCTGTCCCCCTGAGGTGTGCCAGCCTCCCCAGGATCACGCTATTCCCAGAGCAGCAAGTCCTGACCTAAGCCTCTTTGAGATGTCCTTCCTGCTAGAGCCAGACATTTAAACCCCCCACCCCAGTGTCAAGGCCACAGTGCCAGACTGAGGACACGTCCAGGAACAGACTGACCCGGCGGGTGCGAAAAATGGGTGCCTGCTGAAATCACTGCAGCTCCAGGGCCAGATGTCCTCCCATCATTCCAGAACGGGAGAGTAATGGAAGAACAACCAGGTTGGGAGCATTTTCCAAACTCTCTGCTGGTGTAGAAAGAATTTCTGGAAAACTTGGATCAAGACAACCTGATCTTTGACCCTTGGAAGCAGGAGAAGGTAATCCACACAGGAGAAGAATTCACCCAAGGCGTGTGTGGAAATGGAACTTGGACCCCAACACAAAATAAAAGCTCATTTGAGAAGACAGAGCTGTACATTTGGGGCTGTTCCTCCAGACAAAGAGCAAAAAGGCACATCCATCATCTGCAAAATGCAACCTGCTGGTATTCAATGCTTTAGAAGATGTGATCTCAACTCTTTACTACCATGAAATCATTGAAGAAATAAGGCTTTTTATGTCTAATTGTAACCTGCCCCTTTAGCACCATATTAAAACAAATATTTGGTCATGAAGAGAATTCTAAAATCAATTTGCAAAAATACAAAACAAATTAAAGTGGCTTTAAAACTGTTTTCTGGAGATTTATTTTGTTTGTTTTTAAAAATAGAATTTATTTTTACTTTCCTTCCCCCCAAGACATCCTGTAAAGACCAATTTTCGATACGCCAACACATTTGTTTCTCTGCAATGCAGCTGGCCTGGCCAGCTGGGGTTTTGTGTATCACAGCAGCAAAGCAGTCCAGAGGACTGGGCAGAGCTGGAGTTGCCAGATCTTCCCTGTCTCACTCAGGTAGTGCCTCTCCCCAAGCCAGTGTGGCCTGGCAGGGCTGTAGGAATTATCTCCCTCCAGCTCTCACAACCAGAATGCTCTCTCCCCAACCCCCTTCTGTTGGGATGAATTCCTTTTCTAGTATTTGAACAAATATCAAAATGTTCCAGATAAATCTGAACTGAATTTCCTGGGCTCAGCCAGAGCTGCAAAGCATCGAAGTGACACAGCCAAGTCCTCAGCCAGGACCTGCAGGTGCTGCCTCAGCTCCTCTGAGCTGTCACTGCGGGGAGGAAACCCCAGCCAGCCACCCCAGGACACAGCCTGTGCACACCATAAATCCTGCTATAAAAACCCAAAGTGGTTTATAAAGCTGCTTTGGGTTTATCTTTATTTTGTCAGCTCCTGCTAGAATTTAGCTGTCACTCTGTGTAATGTCTATGGTTTTATACAGCTAGAACTGTGCAGAGATAGAAGCTGCCACTTGGACAAGCTGAATGATAAACAGGAACAAAAATCTGCCTGCTCAAAGAGTTTGCAGAAGTTCCACTGGCATTTTGAAATCTCTCTCCCAGTCTTATATAGCTGGTGAAAAAGGGCTGAAGCATTTCAAATGTCTGTTTTCCTTCTATTTTTTTTAAATCAAAATTTGGAAGAACAATGCAAACGCTCATGGAAACACTGAACCATGGAATAATGCAATGAGTGTGTTTAATACTTATTAAATACAGGCGGGCAATTCAGACCAGGAAAACAACGTTCATTTTAAAAAGAGAATTTTGACAGTACACTAGAAGTTTTTCCATAAGAAAGGATCAATGGAGAAAAGCCTGGCTAGCCCCTAAATACACACAATTACCTGTAATGGGTGCTGCCGTCACAGGGATTCATCTTGGCTCATTGCACAGATAAATGTGGGGCTGGTACCCCCAGTGAGATCAGTGAACATAAAACTCCATGACACCTGAACAGCTGACAAAAGCCAGACAGCAAAAGTACTCTCAGAACCTGGGCCAAATTACTGCAAAACTTTGGCACTTTTGTTCCTGAGAACCGCTGAAGACCTGAACAATGCCTGGAGTTGTTCTTTTGAAACACCCTGTTATTCTACCAAGAAACAGTAATAGAAAAAATAGGGGGCTCTTTCCATGGCCTTTCAAGGTGCCCCATATCTGATGTGTTAAAACTCTCCCATGTAGGCTCTGAAACAAATAAACTGTGGAGAAAGAGAGGCAGCTGTGCCTTGAAGACTCCTTTGCCCTGCCAGAGTCCAGCAAAGCCAAGAAAATGCTGCAAGTATTGGCAGTGGAAGGACAATGGAAAAGAACCTCTGGAAGATATTGTACAAGAGTGAGATAGCAAGAAATCTGGAGCAGGACATGTTAGAGGCATTTCCTTCACATATAGGGGGGTGCAGATACATATATATATATACACATATACACATATATACATATATACATATATACATATATACATATATACATATATACATATATACATATATACATATGAGAGAGCGAGAATCTCAGGGTCACAGAATGGTTTGGGTTGGGAGGGAGCTCAGAGCTCGTCTCGGCACCCCCTGCCATGGGCAGGGACACCTTCCCCCCTTCCCCAGAGCAGGGAGCTCCGAGCCCTGTCCAGCAACCCTGTGGACCTGTCAGGGACATGAGGAGCCAGGCTGGACTGGGAGAATTCCTTGGCCAGGACACACCAGCCTGGCCCAGCCCTTGGACTGCAGGTTCTCCTTGAGGAAGGAGGGAAGGGATGGCAAAGTCTGATCCAGAAACTGCTGTGGGATGTTTCCTGAACCCACAAACCCTGGGATGTCCTACAAGGGAACGAGTCCCTTGAGGCACACACTGATCCCCGGGAAGATCCGACCCCAAAGCTTGCACATTCCTTTAGCACTCAGGGAAGAGGGATGGCCACTCCAGCAAGGTTGTGCCACCGAGGAAATGATTCATCCTCCAGCATTCCTTTGCTGTTGCCTGCTGAGATTGCTGCCCAAGACCAAGCTCCCAAAATTTTGCCCAGAGCAGTGTGGACGCAATCATGAGGCAAGAAAAAGCGAAGGCAGAATCTGTGGTATGAAGGCCCTATTTCATCTTACACATCCTCGATGCTTCTGACACAGAAACAAAAATGAATCCATTCATAAACAACCATAAATCAGTTCATTGGAATTTCAATGGAACTATGGCTTATTCCTGAAGGTTTTCCAAAAAATGCTGTTACATGCCAGATGGGCGTTTTTTGTTCTCTTTGGGTTTGTTTTGTTTTTTCTAATCTTATTTTTATTTAAGATTTTTTCCCTAGTTTCTCACTTTACAGCGCTCGCCTGTGCAGCACACCCTGGCTGTTCATGGGGGAAAACCTGGAATAACAACCCCAAAGTGCAGGGAGCACTGATGGTCAGGAGTGATGGATGAAGCACTGGGTTCATCTGATGAACGTGCCCGTGTCCTGGCTGACAAATGACCGCCCTGGTGACTGGCAGTGAGGGGGGGAAGGCACTGTGCCTGCTCCTCACCGCAGCAGGAATTGGATTGAGCTTTAAGGGTGTGTTTAAAGGGGATGACTTCACGCTGAGCCTCAGAGCGATGACTTTGTGGAATGCAGTACCTGGCTGCAGTGGGCCTTGAAGGCTGCTCAGGAGAAGGAGTCCTAATTCCTAAGGACTTCCCTGGGAGGCAAGAAGCCCCAGAAGCCTGTTTGATCTGGCTGTGCAATCCCTGCTCCAGGAAAGCACAGCGAGGTTCCCTGTCAGGCAGCCCATCCCTGCCCCGGGCTGTGCAGAAGAGCTCGGGGAGCCTCTCCAGCTGCAAACAGCAGCAGAGGAGCTCAGGTCTCACCCAGCCCCACGAGTCTCCTCCAGGGCAGCCTGGGGGCTGTCACTGCTGTGCCAGGGTGAGGGAGAACCACCTGCACTGCTCCTGGGGATCGGGCACAGCAGCGTTAGAACAGCCAGGAACACTTCAGAGAGACCCTGCAGCAATAACAGCTTAAATATCACTTTGCTCTGAACCTCAGGCGCTTTACAAAGAGGAGAAACATGGCTAATGTCCTTCAGAGACAGGGGAGGTGTCAATGGCTCCTGTATCCCAGTCCTGTTTGCCAAACAGGAAGAGCAACAACTTGCTGAAAGCTCTCAGAGGTGTCGGTAGGAAAAGGATGAAGCCCTTTTGAAAAGCTTTATGAAAATCTTGAGTCGAGTTTTGAGTGAGCAGCCAAAATCAGACAGGTTTTTTTTTTCCCCAGAGAGAAAGGAGGACCAATTTTAATGTCCTTTAGTCAACAGAGCGGGGGGGAAAGGCTGACCTTGCCTTTCTACACAAGAGAGACTCACACAGCTTTTCTTGTGAAGCATCTCTTTGGTCAGACTCTCGTGGGGATCTCCCACCACAGCAACAGAAACCACTCTCTGTCATTTATTTTATCACATACAGGAATTTTTTTAATATAACAGAAACAATGTGGCCTAATTTCTGAAAGGAAATGAAAACTCACTGCTCTGCAGGGTCAGCCTCTGCTCTGTGTCTGTGTGGAGCTGTTTGAGCAGAGGCCAAGCTCAGCAGGGGATGTGAGCACGAAGCACCTGTTTGAGGTCACCCAGCAAAGGCATCCTCAGCTCCTTTTCCCCATGTTTTCTGGGCTGTGACATGAAATGCCCTCTGGCAATGATCTGTTTCCCTCCTCTCCTTCCAGAGCTGAAAGGAGATGAGAGCTCCCAACACTTTCCCAGCATCCTGTGATTTGCTTTACAACCCAGTGCAAACGGCAGCGCAGCCTCCCTTCAGCCCAGGCTGGACAAACCCAGAGCAAGAGACAACCTTTGTCCTGAGGAGTTCACACCCCAAACAGAGCAGGCAAACAGCCCGTGGGGAGGAGGAGTGATCATTACACCCTCTGCTACCAGCAAAACCCTCTGGTCAGGGAAAACAATTCTCTAATCCTTGATTGCTGTGTTTATCCTTATGAAACACACGGAACTTTTCCTTCAGAAGAAATACTTCGAGATTCGCAACTCAACAGAAGTGCTCACAAGACTTCTGAAAGGCAGAACCAAGGGTAAAATTCAGTCCAGCCACAAAGTCCAGCCCTGGCTTGTGCCTCACCTGTAAGGAATCCAGTATCCTGTGTTAGACACAACAGGGTCAGGTGGGATGGGTCATGGAAAAGCCCAGCCCTACAGGCTGGGGGGCTTTTCCTCTTCAGTGGTATCTACTGTCCATCAGTGTTGGGGTTCAGTACTCCCCAGACAGCAGAGCTATTGAAGTCCAAAGGCCTTTGCCCTCCTCTTTGGTTCTTTATCTCTTTATCTCCCTGTGACAGCTCATTTGGTTTGGTAAAATTCTGTTTCTGATACAAAGATCCTGACCCTGAATGTCACCGCTAAACCTGTTTTAAACTAAAGGCTGAAATAGTGGAAGAATTCACATCACTGAACATCTGCTCAGGTCTCCACAATTCAGATCCTCACCTGTCAATGGCCAAATTTCAGGTGTCACAATTTTAGCAGCCTCAGCACGGGCAGCAGCAGAGATCAAAGGGAGCAGGGCCAAGCCTTCCGTGCTCCAGGGGAACATCTCCTTCATCACACCCTGCTGCTGCAGAGAGGTCACTGACCTGGGAGGCCTCTGATTCTGTCCTGGACATGGAGCCTTCAGTGCCTGGGAACACCATGGAATGGTTTGGGTTGGAAAGAACCTAAAAGCTCATCCAGTGCCACCCCCTGCCATGTCAGGGACACCTCCCACTGCCCCAGGCTGCTCCAAGCCCTCTCCAACCTGGCCTTGGGCACTTCCAGGGATCCAGGGGCAGCCCCAGCTGCTCTGGGCACCTCTGCTGGGGCCTCCCCACCCTTATATTAAAGAACTTGTTCCCAAAATCCAATATAAACCTTCTCTCCTTCAGCTTAAGGCCACTCCCCCTTGTCCTGTCGCTGCAGGCCGTGTGAAAAGTCCCTCTCCAAATCACAGCAAGGACCTGGACCTGGCTGTCCCCAGGGCAAGGGCACTGGAGTGCAGTTTTGGGGCTCCATGTGCACACACACACTTGCACTGAAACAGCAGCAGGAATGGAGCTCTCCCCTGACAGGGCAGCTGGGCTCTCGATGTTTCTGGTCCTGAGGAGCTCCAGCTCTGGACCAGCCTTCTCCTGTCCCCCAACACTTGTGACCAAACAACAAAACCTGCGAGGTGAAACCTGAGCAGTCATTTTGGTTCCCATTTGTGCTTGAAGACAGCCCTCAATAAGCAGCATGGTAAATCCATTTCAGGAGATGAATGGCAACTGGAATGCGAGCAGACAAAATTCTGTGGATTTCGTCTTTGTCAGAACATTTATGGCTTGAGTTGGGTTCACATCTCAGCGAGGCAGGAAAGGGAACAGCATGCTGCAGCTCTGGAATGTCTTGCCTCATGCATGGCTGGGATTTGCAGCATTTAAGGAGTGCTTTTTAAGAGAAATAATGTCAGGAGCACCTTCCTTGAGCTGCTAATGCTCTGTGCCCCCTGAGCGGAGCAGGAGCGGCTGCTCACCGGCCTTACAGGCAGCTCACCACAGCTCAGATGAGGTAAGAGCCTGCCAGCATGACCTGGACATGCACAACGACTTTGGGATAAGTTTCCTTCTGAAATTCAGTTTAAATTGAAATCACATTTTCAAGAGAAAAGCATTTCAATAAAATGAAACATTTTGTTTCAGAGTGCTCTGTTTCAGCCTCGCTGTTCAGTGGGCTTGGGGGTGCACATGTGTGCAGAGATCCTGGACTGCATTTCTGTGTAACCTCAGCACTGTCACAGCAGGGCAGGCTGCATAGCCACAAACTACTCCGATGTTTTCAAATTAAGGCTTTCCAAAACTTCCATCCTGTCCTGTCCCCACCTCCAACTTACTGGTGTCTCCTGTGACTCGCTGTTTTCCAACCCATAGGAACATGGGTTTTGCAATGTGACAACCACACTTCAGGGTATGATAAACCAGCCCATGTAGCAATATTAGAGTGAAATAATCTCTGCACATTTAACTCTTTGTGGGACTTGTGGCAGCAAAAACATTCCCTTCCTGTTATCCTTGATTACTATACTCACCTAGGAGCAATTTCTTGTAGAAACAAACCCAAAATTTCATGCCCTGGAGCTCCCACTGAGCAATGCCTCAGTTAATAACACGCAGGTCAAGAGCCCAGGAAAGGCTCATTAAATGGACTCTGCAGCTTCATAAAGCCTCGATTGACACCCCAGGGAGTGCCTTTAGCTGCCTGCAGACTCAGGGGCATGGATCACTGGCAGAGTCCTAATTATGCAGCCCAGAACAAAGTCACAGTTGAAAAAAATCCACTCTGAATTACATTACACTAACACTGAATTACATTTCTTTCGAATTAAAAACAAAAAGCAGCAAACCCAACAAAAACAAGCCTTCAGTGAAAGGTTTTTACTACAAGGCTGCAGTTCTTGCTTGATTTTCTAAGTTTCTTTATATTTAAAGGTCAAATCCATCCACTATTGTTTAACTCAAAGGTGCAAATTCCTTCAAACTGCCACAGGAAGAAAACCAGGTTACCTGGCTGTAGTGACATTGTGCCAGTCCCCACCTCCTTTTGCCAACTGCAAAACCTCTCCAGGTTAAAAGACCGAAGTTTTAGCTGACTCTGGTGGCTCCTACACCCTTTCCGCTGGAATTGTCAGAGCACAGGGGCTGTTTCTGTCCAAAACAGCTGGCCTGCCCCCCAGCTGACACCTCAGCCAACATCCCAAGCCATTTATTGCTCTGGTGACATTCCCTGCTCTCCCAGCCAAGAGCTGGGTTATGCTGTCCCTGCAGTTCTCACCTCCCTTCCAGTTCTGAGTCTGAGAGCCTCCAGTGCAAGAGGTCATTAGTGGCTTTTCCTCTTCTGGGAGCATTTAGAGAATGAACAAAGACTTATTTCAATTCCCCTCCTGGCTTCTCTCCGAGATGCTCTTTCTGCACCGCAGAACTCGGC
Source organism: Pardalotus punctatus (assembly GCA_013400915.1). Lineage (NCBI taxonomy): Eukaryota > Metazoa > Chordata > Aves > Passeriformes > Pardalotidae > Pardalotus > Pardalotus punctatus. The sequence continues at coordinate 50,257 of VZTX01027793.1, forward strand.
CCTGACTTCCTGCCCCCAAACACAGCCTTGGCAATTATTTCCTTTCTTGTCCATTGCTCTTCCTGACATTGCTGGGTGTGCACACCTGCACATTCATAACACAGTGTTTAATACCTTCTTCCAGTTCTTCAAATTCCTAATGCAGCAAGAGGAGTAAATCCCTTTCTGAGAGCTCCCAGCTCCACCAGCCATCACCTGCTCGTTCTTGCTGCAGGGGGAAAACCCCTGCAGCAAACACTGCCCTGCCTACAGGTGGGAGCAGTTTTCACACCACCAAAGCCTGGCTTGGGGCAACCTCACACCTGAAATCAGTGGTGTGCTGAGATTAATGGCTGAGATGGAGGAGTAATTTATTTATTTAACCTTAAAACTGGTGGAAGCGGAGGATGCTCAGTTCCTATTGCATTTGCAGTCCTTCACCTTGCGCTGTTGCTGTTACAAGATGTTTAGCAGACAGTAAATGATAGATCTTGGTGCCTTCAGCTGTCAAAGGCCCACGGATGTCAGGAAAATGAAACCAATTTTTAACTTCTCCTCATTAACTATCAGGATCAAGTCAGATCCCTGAGTGTGACCGCAGGACAAAGGCAAAATCAGTAGGAATATCAGCAGAAGGAAAGGGGTGTTGGCCCCAGAAGAGGCCTCTGTTTAATCTGAGTCAAGCAAGAGATGGAAAATGGCAAGTTCTGATAACTAAACATTATTTATGACCAAAATAGCTCCTTGAAACTCAGGATTGAACGAGCCAGTTGCCAAACAGATGCCCAGGATATCTCCATGATCCTCCTAACAGTGTCCTCCTTAAACCTGAGTCCAAGCAGTCCGAACCAAATCCAAGGGCTGGAGAGAGTGTGTAAATCCACCCTGCATCCTCCAGGGAACAGATTACCTGACCCAAAGGAGCACAGGGCCACCAGCCCAGCCTCCCTCCGGGCCAGTGCAGCAGCACAGACTTCAGGACACTTCCCAGGAGCAAAGCCCTGCCCCAAGAGGGGCCGGAGCTGTGCAGGCTCTGGGGCTGTCACCAGCCCCTCGTGCCAGCAGCAGAGCTCACCTGGCTGTCCCTGCCCCCCCTGCTCAGTGATTCCCCCACACAGGGAGCTTCCAAAGGAAAGAAAAACACTATTGAAAAAGTACAGATATTGAAAAACAATTTCAGAGGGGTAAGTTAGTAATTCTCTGTGCTGGTTTTGGCAGGAGTAGAACTAATTTCCCTCCCAGCAGCTGGTACGGGGCTGTGTTTGGGTTTGTGCAGAACACAGTGTTGATAACGAGGGATGATCCATTCCTGTGAGCAGGGTTTGCACAGTCAAGGCCTTTCTGCTCCTCACGGCATCCAACAGTGAGTGCACAAGAAGCGGGGAGGGGACCCAGCCAGGACAGCTGACCCCTGACCCTAGGGATATTCCATGCCACGTGGAAGGTGCTCGGCAGGTGAGGCTGGGGCAGAGGGATGAGGGGGAGATGCCCCAAGTGATGCCCTTTGTCTCCCCCCCAGTCACTGTTCCTGCTCTCCTGGAGGTGCTGCACACCTGCCTGCCCAGGGCAAGTGGGGAATGAATTCCTTGCTTTGCTTTGCTTGTGTGTGCAACTTTTACTTTCCCTGTTAAATTTATTAAACTTATTCAATCCATGAGTTTTCTCACTTTTACTCTTCCAATTCTTTCCCCAACCCTCTGAGGAAGATGGTGAGAGGCTGCTGGGGCTGAGCTGCCAGCTGGGGTGAGACCACGGCACTGTCCAGGCCAAGCCAAGAGACAAATTCATCAAATGCTTCCAGGCAGTGAGCTGTGTCACACCAGAGGTGCTCACAGAGCTAAGCACACAAACCACACTGTCTCCAAGCCTTGAGAGCCCTCATTCCAGCCATTCCCCTCCTCTTCTGGAGTAGTGCCCAGTGGTCACATAGCCCAGGCCAAAGAACACCCTGAACTACCCTCGGGACAGCCCTGTCTTAGTTTAACTGGGTAATACGTAAGTTAGTGGGGAGCAGGATTAAACTTCTGTCTGCAGCCCCTGATTTACAGAGTGTTGCCCTCTTCCCTCTGGAATAAATCCAGCCACTCTCAGCAGCTCCAACAGGATCCAGCCAGTGACCCTCGGTCTGGGGGGTGCAGGGAGCAAAACCTCTGAATGAAAAATAGTCCTGGCCATGCCCAGAGGGCCCGAGCGTCACACACAGCACCAGCTCTGCCCTGAGCCACAGGGCTGCATCTGCATGCTGTAATTTAATAAAACAAACGCTCTGCTCAACCACAACAGCTCCTGTGTCTGGCCCAGCTCTGGCAGATAAATGGAAATCAGTGCATTCTTCCAACAAGCAGAAGCCCTTTGTGTCCTAGGGCCCTGCCTGGCTCTCTGGGATGCTGCAGCACCCTGGGGGTGAGCAGGATACAGCCCCGTGTTTCCCCCCAGAAGGACATTCCTGTCCTTGCCTGCAGCATTTGGGGATCTGTGAGGGGCTGCAGCCCCCAACCCCCCATGGGGATGTGATTAACTGGGGTGGGTTTGCTTTATCCCCTCCAAGCAGCAGGTACAATACCCTGCTCTCTATTTTCTCCTCCTGACACACAGAAACATCCTCTGATAGTTCACCAGCCTGAGGGCACCTGGCATTGCCCAGCCAGGTTCCCCCACTGGACTTCAGAGCCACCAAAACCAGCAGCAGAGCCAGGAGGGTGAAAAGCACACAGCAAAACTCTGCTCCCGAGGAGCTCACACGACAGGGGGGACACAGTCTCATTCACCAGGACAAAACGTTCTCCACTCACCTGGTTCTACCTTTTTTCTCTCTTTCACTCTTCTTTGACTGCGCTCTCCAAACTGAGCAGTCCCATGCGATTCCAGACAATGCCTTTTGTCATCTCCAGAAGATGACAACTCCACCTGACTAAAGGCCACCCCTGCACAAGCTCAGAGCAGACAGACAGACAGACCCTCCGTTTGGAGTTCCAGTCATCGGACAGGAAAATCCCAGCCTGACACTCATCACCAGCGATTTAGATGGGCCTCCCATGTGTAATCAACTCTTGCCTTAAAAACTCATAGTGAAAATCCTGAGGAAGAAAAACAAAACAAAATTCCGAAGGTCTCCTATGGACAGTTTCATCCCTCAGGCTTTAAAAGAACTGGGCCAACTAAGAAGAATTTTCATTCCTTTGTTTAAAATGGAGTTTGTGCTCCACTTGAACCAGCTGAGACCACTTTGATGTGACTGCAAATCTTCCCAAAACGTACTTTAAAATGGAAGTGCTGAAAGATCCTTTGCAACAAAAGCTTTACAAGTCTCTCTCACACCTTTTGTTTTCTTTTACTAAATGGAAAATCAATTACTTTTCAACAGTGAGAACTGCAGTGAGGTACCAGAAAAGCCTGGAGACTCACTTTAAAAATTAAAATTTAAGCATGTCTCGTTGTGGCAGTGGACCATACCAA